>JANHFX010023038.1:0-14537 GCA_027560015.1 Chloroceryle amazona | reverse complement strand
AAAGAAAGAAAGAAAGAAAGAAAGAAAGAAAGAAAGAAAGAAAGAAAGAAAGAAAGAAAGAAAGAAAGAAAGAAAATGATGTTTTCATGCTTCATTGGTTAGCTTGGGGCAAGAGCTACACCTGTGTGACTCTACCTAATTGTGACTAGAGAAAAAATTTCAGTGCTTTAAGCAAGGCAAGTGTTATGGGATGTTTCAAGGCTTGGGTTCAGACATTCCCATCACACTTTTTGGTGCACAGTTGTGGTACTCCCCACAGTGAACACAGGACAATTGACAGTCCTATCAAAGCTTTGTAAAATCAAAGGAGTCCCAGAGTGATGCAGCCTCTTCTAGATTTTCTTTTCTGAATACTTTGCATTTCTATCTGAGAGATTATTATAAGGGTAAAGTACACAAAAGGTATCTTTTGAAACTATGATCCTGTTATTCCTACATATTTAAAAACTTTCCTTCCAGTATCCTGGAAACTGCCACTGAGGACTCAGCATGTCAATCCTTTTCTTAGGTAATCACCATTATTTTATTCTTTTTTTCCCACTCTGCTTCTGGATCTCTTGGACAAGAAGTGTTAGCAGAAGCTTCCATAAAATCTTTGCAATGTAGGAATTTTCACATGCTTCCTTTGTACTTGTACCTGCCTAGAAATAGGTATTAATTCCTTTGTATTCATTGAGTTAATGGATTTTAATTACCTTTTCAAATGTAAAATCATCTCTCTTTTAAAGTATAAATATAGTTAACATATAACAAGAGTACATCCAGGAAGCTATACATTGGAACTACTGTTCTGAGTAGTAATATTGGATGGATCATAGTAATTAGCAAGAAGATAAAAAATCCTAAATATTCCTGATGTGTGCTGAATCAACAGAGGATGTATGAAATACACAAACTAAAATCATTTTAGTCTCAGTATAATTCCACCTGATTTGTTTTTGCTTTGCAATAGCTCATTACTATTTTTGACTTAACATAATCATTCCCTTATACATCCTGACACAGTGTAGGGAAAGACTGTCGTAAGTGCTCACAGTGAAACTGCTGGCCCATCACTTAAGAAGTTTAGGACTGAGTTCCAATATTAATGAGTTTTTGGGGGTTAATGAATGCCCTCTGTGTGAAATAGTGATACAGGTCTTGTAAATACAGTTCTTGACTTGCAGACCTGGAAATGAGTACCAGGCTAGAAAAATAAAACTAGATCTGAGGATCTTGTTTTATACCATTCACTTACCACCTTGTTTTTGAAATTAGCAGGTCAGTTCAGTCCGTTCCCTGTCTCAGGGTTCCTGTGGCTTGCCTTGACAGCAAATGGCCTTTCAACACTGTTCCACAAGACTGAGCAATTCCAGTCAGAAATACTATCTTTATCATCCCTGATGGCACCATGCTTATCCTACTTGGCCAGAGTCTTCCTGAGTGTTGGCCTCTGACTTGAGGTTTGCTGTAAAATCTATATAGCGAAAGTTTTTCTGCTCATCCAACTAGTCAGACCACTGCATGTTTTAAAGGTCTGTACAACCCAGGTCAGGCATTTTCCCTATAAAATGCAGTTTCCAAGTAATAAAACTTCTGTTACACCCAATAATTCACTCCTGGACATTTCTTATCTCTGTTTCTCTTTACTTGAAAACCACAGATGTTTCAGGAAGGAACATGTGCCTTTGAAAGCTTCAGTTATTAAAAAGAATTATATAAGGAGGTATTTGCAAAATATCCCTCTCCACAGTTTTGCAAATACAATATACCTTTATTTCCTGTTTAAGCCAAGCAAACTTCTGTCGATGCTTGAATTTCTGATTTTAAAACACTTTCATAGGAGAGTGAGGTCACTCCTGATTAAAATAAAATTTCTACATTGAGAAATAAAAGGGACTAAATTGTAGAAACAAGCTCTGTAATTCCCTGATCCTGGCAGTTCCCAGACAGAAGGGACCAATTTATAAGTTTCTCTCATCTATACTTTATTGTGCTAGACTCTTCCTTTGGCCAAGGAGCTCCAGAACACACCATGTTTCTGCTGTAGTGGTTCGTGTGCTCCATAGTATTCCTCTGACAAAGAGTAAAGGCAGAGGGATTGACTTTGAACCAGATGTTCAAGCAGAGTAAGAATGACATCTTTTTCCCCTTCCTCAGAGCAGACAGACTGACTTAGTAGCTCATCCATGATGTTTGTACATGATGTTACACAAGCTTATTAAAATAATTACTTTTTGCCCTGGTTTCTTCCGAAGGGAGTGACTCTATAACATCCACAAGAGAAACAGGGAAGTATTTTTTTTGTTTTCATTTATGCTAGGAATTTCTCTATGACCTAGATATGACGGGAGATAAATTGGAGAAGGAGGAGAGACAAATTAAAGAGAAATTCTTACAACTACTTGTGTTACAAGGCAGGTTTAAATGTAAATTAAATATAGGACACGTAAACTTAATATCTGCAGAATAAGATTTGTGCATGAACCATTCTAGTTAATACTCTCAGATCAAATACTCTGAAATATTTGCAATAACTTTTTATGCTTTAGCAGTGTGTGTTTTGTTTGGCCTGCATATTTGCTCAAGCAATAACCTCTAGAATGAAACATACTTTGTCAGATCCCTTTCTTAATTTCTGAGTCTCACCTATGTGTCTCTTGCAATCATTGTGCCATAATCCTTGCGAGAAAAAAATGCTTTTAACTTATCTTTTCATTGCTAAACATAAAAACTCTATTTCTGTGCTACAGTTTCAGCCAACTATGAGCCACCCACCTGATGAAGCACCTTTTAATCCTTATGTGCTGCAGAGGAAAAGAGGTCTTACAGGAGCAGAAAAAGGTAGGAAGAGTAATTTGTGTTACTAATGCAATTTCCTTCTTTATGATAGAGATTTCTCTTCAACTCCTATTTCTTTTTCTTGCATGTCTTTTGCACTGTGTTGTGTATTCCCATAGCCATTACCACAGCTCAATCCTGGTAGTTGAAACTGCCAGATATCACCACCTGTAATAAAAGCCATTTAACAGAAATCCTTTTGTCAATGTTGAAGTGAAACATTATTGTTTCCTTGACTCTAAAAACTGCATCCTTATACTTCGTTAAAGTAATTGTGCCGTGTTGTATCCAGAGTGCCAAGGTGGCACTCAGGGGTTTCTGTAAAATGCAATTAAAGGTGGGTACCTAAGAATGAAGTACATATGAGGCAGCATTCTGAGTGAAGAATTGTCTGAGGTAACTAATGGAAAGTACTAAGGAAAAGGGCCAGTCTTTAACCCTTATTCTGTCAAGGAACCTCCTGGCTTCTCCTTACACAGATGTTCAGTAGTTTAAGCATGTCAGCAGTGGAGGTCACTCTCTTTTGGGGTGTTCCTCTGAAGTGGCTGTAGCTGGATTGCATGTGGTTTCTTTATGCTGCCTTCATAAGTTAAATGCACTGATGATCCTGAACACAGAAAGGGTGCATATAGTAGATGTGGCAACAAAAATGTCTCACATAATGTCTACTTTTTTTCATTTATTGAACTGCAGGTGATCAGAGGGAGGCCTTACCCATGGATACCGAGGTGTATGAAAGTCCATATGCTGATCCAGATGAAATAAAACCAAAAAATGTCACTCTTGACAGGAAGTTGTTAACTTTAGAGGAAGGAGAACTTGGCTCTGGCAACTTCGGTACTGTAAAGAAAGGGTTCTATAAAATGAAAAAGTAAGTGTTTCCTTCTATTTTCATGGACCCTAATATGTAAAAGCTCTAGTCTTTATTTCTCAGACCAGCAGTAATCTTTGCATGTCATTTAGGGTGACAGACTGTACCAAAGTAGTTTGGGCTAATATTCACCAGTTTCTCTCTCTGTACATAGAGTCATTTTCTGTACACTCATTTTCCTCCGTTTATAGACACCTCTTTGCCTGCAACATAGTCACCTCCCAGCCATTATTTTTTGCCTCTAAAGTGGAGAAGTGCCCCTTATGGCTGTTTTCTCTCATGGCAGGGATAGTAGAATGTGAAATCCACTTCCTCCCTCCATAATTCTTATGGGCAGTCATGCTACTCAGTATTTCCTCACTATATTTCTTTGAGAAATAGTGTAGAGTGCCGCAGATAGCTTTCCTTTAGCAAAGAGATTTTAACCTAAAATAAGTATGATAAACACCTGCTTCATGAAGCTGGAATGTTGAAAATTAAGAAGACAGAACATACTGTCACTTCTTTTATCATGTAATAGCAGTAGGAACAGATGCTCTTTATCCTGGTAGAATTGGGAGCACCTGATCATACATTTTCATAGTAAAATGTTGTAAGTATGCTGTTTAAGTGCATGGGCCGATTATCCATACACTTTCACCACCTGCAGCTGGAGGCATTTCTTTAACCAAGGTTTTCAGAGCCAGGAAGGATTTTTTCTTTTTTTTTTCCAGTACAGTCTGAGAGGATTTCAAGGGTTCTGGTCACAGCTTGTGTACTTGCTAATCTTGTTTCACAGCTGAGCTCTGTTGGTCTCATCAGTAACTCTTTTACTTAGTTTTATGAGCTGAAGGTTGCAGGAGTAGGCTTAGTTTCTCAGGATTTCAGAGCACTGCCTTGGGGCCTTGCAATGCTGCATGCCCTACTGTCCCCCCAAAACACATTAGTGCTTAGAAAGGCCTTTATGCTTTTCTTGCCAGAAAAGCTTTCTGGTATTCTTGTCAGAATGAGCAAAAAAAAAAAATTGTCTAATACATTTGTTTTCAGGCTTTTTAAAGACATTTTTATGCGTATTTATAGTTTTCATGGGTTCTTTCCATTCTCTCTCTTGCTTAACTGTCTTCTGAGCATTTCATAGATGTGCCTGTTACATTTGGGTTTTTTCCCCTTTGAATGTCAATTCTGTCTTTTGTCACAATTTGTACTGTGCACACAAACATCAGATGAAGATTGTGTGCATTTGCACAGATCATTTTCAGCAACTAACCCCAGGATTGGATTCTTTTTTTTTGTAGAGGTGCCAAGCCAGTGGCTGTAAAAATTCTTAAGAATGAGAGTAATGATCCAGCCGTAAAGGATGAATTACTGAGAGAAGCAAATGTAATGCAGCAACTGGATAACCCATATATTGTCCGAATGATAGGCATATGTGAAGCTGAGGCCTGGATGCTAGTAATGGAAATGGCTGAACTTGGGCCACTGAATAAATTTTTGCAAAAAAACAGGTATGTGAAGTCCAAGTTCATTTCACAGGATTTATCCAAGTGGGGGAAAAAGATATGGGTCCTCTTTTTTCTTCTTTTTCTTTTAGGGCAATGTTAAATTGACATGTTGTTAAAGTAATATATATGATTATAGTTACTGTTCACTGGGACGTGATTATCTTGTACATGTCTCCTAACTGTCAAATATTTCTGGTAAAAAAGTGCATTTTGAATAAATGAAAGAATTTTCACATGTCCTTCAGTTGCTCATTTATTGATATGATCACATATCGTCTTGTTCGGGACATTCTTACGCTGCCTCTTCTAATTAAAGCTTATCTAAACATTAAGTGGATCAGGTTCCTACTGTGATGTGGGGAAGTTCATAGTAAAGATTTATATTTGAACTCCATGAAAAGTCATGAAAATGAACTCCTGACCTCTTAAAAATTCAATTATGATTTTCAGACATGTCACAGAGAAGAATATAACAGAGCTGGTACATCAGGTTTCCATGGGGATGAAATACCTGGAGGAGAATAATTTTGTTCATAGGGATCTGGCTGCAAGGAATGTGCTATTAGTCACCCAACATTATGCCAAAATTAGTGACTTTGGACTTTCTAAAGCTCTTAGTGCTGATGAAAGTTATTATAAGGTAAGGTTTGCACAAGACATGAAAATTGTATAGTAGCACACGTTAATAAGGTTATTTTCAGTTGAAGTGCAGTTGTCTTCAGAAGTTGAAAATTAGAAATAATATCTATAATCCACTATTTTATAGGCTGATAATAGGTAACTGATTTTCAAAATGCATGATAAACATTAAAGGATGTGTATGGAGGAAAAAGCTAGTCCTTTCTTTCGTTTGCTTACATTTTTCATTTACTTTTGGTAAACTTGTCATTAGAAGGTTGAAAATTATAGTGGAAATTAGATACTTCCTTGTATAAAAGGGGGAAAATATCTTTGTTGCAGATACAAATTTTTGGGCACTTTTGTTCTTCACCACGTCAAAGGAAAATTTACTCTAACACTGTATTACTGACTAACATAGAAAAGAAAACCATTGGTAAATAATGATTTGATCTAAGCAGAATTTCTTTAGCTGGGTTTTAAATTCACCGTATCTCTGTACAGCTAAAAGGACTGAAATAACTGTCACATTTAATTAGGTAAAAACATCCATAGGAGGCAAGGTCTCTAATCATGTCTGCATCTTTTTTCATGATGTATTGCTCTTGCAATTCAAATTTTTCTTCCTTCTGCTTATTCCCTTTCATCGTCTGTTTAATAAGCTAGACCATGAAATGCTGCAGAGGATGAGCAAGCACATACTCCCTTCTGATGGCCTTCCTATGGGAATAGTAACTGCTTCCAGAAAAGGCAGTAACATCTTAAATCACTGCCACTAGCCTAGCCAGAGCTGCTTGTCAGAAGTTCGGGAATTGGTATCAAAGACCCATTCCCTTTACAATGCTGCAAAATGCAGGGGGGGCGGGTTTCACTAGATCTAGGCCTGTGCTGGCATAGCTTGACACTTGCATTGTTGTATCACAGTGTTATGGCGTAATTTAATCAAACTGCAGTTTGCCACAAGGCTGTTGCTGCGCTTTGAAATGGAGCATTGACTTCAATTAATAATGAGACTCATTGTAGCTGGGTGTGTATCTCTTACTCTCTGTGGAGAGCCTAAATGAAAAACCTGAGTTTTCAAGAGCAGCTTTAAATTAAATGTCACTAAAAATGTCTCCAGATTCTTTAGCTAAGGTTTTCTTTACCATAGATTTCACTTCAGTGCTTTATTTTGAAAGTGGAAGTTCATGAACAATTTTGTCACACTTTTGAAGAAGCTGCTAGCCATTCTCTCTAGTGCCAATAGCATCAGAAATGTTATGGTGCTGAGTGTAAATGTGTGCAGATCTAAGTTTCTTTGGCTTATATGAATTATGGTGTTGGTTTTCACTTACCACTGCCTCTAGCCTGCTTTTTTTCCTTTCTGTTATGACTTAATTTAGGCACAAAGTCACGGAAAATGGCCAGTCAAGTGGTATGCTCCAGAATGCATGAATTTCTACAAATTCTCTAGTAAAAGTGATGTCTGGAGCTTTGGGGTTTTAATGTGGGAAGCTTTCTCTTATGGGCAAAAGCCATATAAGGTGAGTAGTTCTATCTGGCATTTTTTTTTTTCTATAAAAATTCTGAGCAAATTTGAACCAATGCCTTTTTCTGCCTAAAGAGGGTTATTGCAGGCCAAAGCAGGCCTTAGCACTCCAGCTGTTGCAATGAGTGAGTCAAAGGATAGCCCAAAAATCAACTTCAGGCCTCTATTTGTTTTATATATATGTATATTGTAGTCATTTGCAACTTACATGACTGTTCTGGGCACTCTGTTCCAGGGAATGAAAGGTGGTGAAGTTGCACAGATGATTGAAAGAGGAGAACGAATGGAACGTCCTGAAGTCTGTCCAACAGAAGTCTATGATCTAATGAAATTGTGCTGGACATACAAGTGAGTGTGATGTGACGCTGTCTCTTTTAATAAAAGTATATTTTAATAAACTTAGTTAATAGACAGAAGGGGGGTGGGGGGGTCGGCTAGGGGGAAGGTATTCCAAAACACATTGTTTTCACTGGTGTTTGGCTTAGAAACAACCTCCTCTAAACTAAAGAGTCAGTTGCACTTCCACATAAAAAGTATTTGAGTTACTGAGTATACTACAAGAAGCTGATTTTGCACAGCTGTATACAAAAAAAGTAGGGTATCATAATAAACAAGTAGTTTAACAGAAAGCTCATTCTGAGGTATTTTGAAAAGGTTTGAAGTTAAGCAAATATTTTTGTTTCATTTTGGATTGTGTTTAATTTTCATTTCCTGGACTTTTCCTTTAGTGACATTTCAGAGTTGTATTGCTAAATTACTGTTTCAATTCCTCAATAATTAATTGTTTTAACTTATTTTTCTCTTCTTCCATTTCTGAGTATGCTCAGTTTGGATTTCACATTGACTTCTATTAGTGAGAGGCAAAACTTCTTTTCAGATCATACCTAATATTCAGAAATATTTTTTCTGACCATTAACAATTCAAAAGTCAGAATTATGAAATATAGAGAAGTAGAAAAAGACTACCTGCTATTCTTTTTTAATTAATATGTTAAAATGTTCTTAATTATTTTTTGTATGATTTATAATTTTAAACTGTTTTGTTAAAGTTACTTTTATCTGTAGGAAGGTCTTCCTAAAGCACCCAAAGTCTACCATAATGTCACTTACTCTTCCCATTGAATACTTTAGAAGTTCGAGAGTGAAAGGGATCATATCTTCTTATGATTAGTAAACATATCATAAAGCATGATGCTTTTTATATGCCAGTACTCAAATATCTTAAATATTGGAAAGAAAAAAAAAGTTTAAAAGAAGGCTCAAGTCAGTCAGTGTAACTATCGCAATATGGAATGTATTTTGAGTATGCTTGTGAGTTTACTTGTGTTCTCCCTAACCAATAAAGAATTGTAGACATAGAGGAAGGAAAATGGTGCAGTCATACAGCGTATGTTTAGGCTTCTTTCAGGAGGGCTAAGCCACTCTGTCTGACTCTAGTAACCATTATAAGGCACATGCTGCACTGTAAATGTTCTTTTTTCTACATCACTACTGAAGTAAATAAAGTAGTAAATGTAATGTAGTAAAATAAAGTAGTAAAGTACTAAATATAGTAGTAAATAAAGTAGTAAATGAAATGGAGCTGGTTTTGCCATTTCTTTCTCACTGTACCTTCACCAACTGCAAATGATATTTATTTTGTATCATCATTTTGGTAGCCTTAAAATAACGCAAGCAGCTTTAAATTAGCTATCACTGGGGCAGAGCCCCAAGCATTAAAAGACCCACACGCCTTTGCAGCTTTCTTCTTCTTATGTAGTGATACTTACTGTCTTTCTGCAGCATTGACGATCGACCAGGATTTGTTGCAGTCGAGCTAAGGTTACGTAACTACTATTACGACATTTCCCACTAACAGTGTGAAGAACAGCAGCTTCTTTGCCTCCAGCCAGCACCCTCTGAGAAGCAGTTCACTTTCCAAAACAAAGCAACTTTGATTTTTGTACTTCTCATATATTTGAATGCATATTGGAATTTGAATTCTCATTAATAATATTCTTAGCCCTTAAATTCATTAAGATTTGTTCCTGCCTTCCCCATCCCCAAGGAGGAATAGCAGAAATACATCTCACTGTGGTGGAATTTCAATGTGAAATTGTGTCAGTTGCTTTGACTGACAGCATGTTTGATTTTTACCTCTAAGCCTCTTCAAACCCAAATCATATTCTTCTCAGTAATAATGCAGGCAGAGGGGAATTGGGACATGTGAGTTTCTAACATCATCACCTCCTTCAAATGTGACCATCTTCTCTCATTCCTCACCTCATGTGGAAGCCCAGATGTCCCTAGAGTTACTTTTTTCCTGATGAAAGGTTGAAACTCAGGGACTTGCTCTCATCTTGGAACAAAACATATCAGCACTTAGGACAATGATTCATAAACTCCATCACTGCATTCCTGAAAAAACAGCTGTACAGTAAAAGGTGGTGGAGCAGCACCTTTCTTTCTCTGTGTTGTTACAGCCTTCTCCAGAGATACCTTTTTCAGGTACCTCTTTGGGTTCACCAAAGCCCCTTGTGTTGTGTTTTGAGCAGCAATCATTTGTATCTTTTTTTAAAACCTTTCTTGAAAAGCATTTGAGAGAATTCATCACACCCTGAAGGTAAATTTCACCCCTAACTCAAAAATTTTAGAACAGGCATATGTCCATGAGTTTACTTTTGTCCACTCCTAAATGTTATTATTTGTCCTATTATTAATCCCTTTGAGCATCTCAGGAAAAGGTATTTGTCTTATCAGTCTTTTGCAATCTGTATCTCCATTAATATAGAAGTATAACAATGGAAATAACAAACAATGTAATCAACTTCTGATTATATTTTTACCCGTATGCTTTGTTTGTCAAATATAAATATCAGTATTTCTATCACTTCTTTCTCCCAAGCAGCTACTTTACTGGCATTTAAATATATCTCAGGAGTCTACATACAATGCATCTACTAGATACAGAGACTTTAGAAGAATATAAAGAATAAGGTTTAGAGTTAGATATATTTATTGCATATGACTGGTTAGGATATATGTATTAAAATGTTGTGTGAACAGGGTATTCTTAGAGATGTGGTGATACTTGTTTTCTCTAGCTAAGGAACTGTGGGCAATTACAGTGAGAAAGTGTGAAATAATTTTCATAAAAGAGATTACTATAAACAAATGTAGGAGTTAATGTTTTTTGGTTTTGGTGTGGTTTTTGTTTGGTTGGTTTTGGTTTTGTTGTTTGGGGTTTTTTTGGTTGGTTGTTTTTTTACTATGTTTATGGTCTATTATGCAAAAAATACCTGCTGATTTTTGGTAGTTTAATTTTGGGTGTCCAATGCAAGACACTTCAGAAAGCACATGCTACTGAAAGAGGCTGAGTGCAATAGACTGTATTTCAAATGTGACCAAACATGACTTGTATTGAAGATGATTTTTTTTGTTGTTTTGTTTTTCAGAAATGTTTTTCTACAGTAACAGCTTGTGTAGAAGTTAGCCATAGTTGTATGTAGGTGTTTTGTCTCTTTAATCCTGTTACAGAGAAATTGTTAGCTCTACATGTGCAATTAGTACATTCATGGGGATATTAGTTATAAAAAAATTGCACAAATCTCTACTAGCCAGTGAGTGACAGTGCTCAATTTCCTTGAGATAAATATATATACCAAAAATACCCCTCTCTTTTCAGTGAAAGTCACTTTCTGGTGTTACTTATTTTTATTATTTTTAACTTCACTATTATGTAATAAAAGTTTACACTGAGAATATAAAGTATGTGAAATAAATGGATTAGGTTTTAAAATTGAAATTAAAGACACTGTTTTACAAAACCTGTTGTTTTAACAAGAATCTTTTCATATAAAAGTGCTTTCTTAAAAATGCTGCTTCTGTGTACAGTATATATATTTACTGGATTACTGCGATTGTTGTGGAAGATTGGGATTCCCCTATTGACATTGACTCGTGGCACATAAGCCCACTGGAGCCTGGGTTGCTTTTGGAGCTATTCAGAACCAGCAGGAAAATCTCTCCAGATAGGTATGATGTTGTTACACCTAAGCCATTCCAAGATACTGTTTTTCAGCAATACTGTGCTGATCTGGAAGATTACAGGTGTCAGGAGTTGGTGCAGTGTATCAGCTAGCCAAGGATTTCTGCATTACCTGTGTCAGCTCTGCAGGAGTTAAGTCACATTATATCACATGGAGGCTTCCTCAAAGGTTCAGGCAACAGTTCTAGGTGTTCTGAACTAACAACAGAGATATCTTAGTCTTTTATTTAGCTTTTTGCTGCAAGCTCAAGTCCTCAGGAAAGCAAAGACTAGATGCAATTGAATGTGAATCTGAATAATTAACAAAAAATGCTGGAAGATAGGCCATTCTTCAAGCAGTTAGTCACCCCTGGGGGGGGAATCAGTGAGTGATTAATGCAGTACTGCTGGGGTTGTTTTCCTGTGTGATAACTCTGGCCTACTTGTTCCACCTTCCCACTTGTGGATTGCACCATCAACTGATAGGAAGGGATTTCTGTCTTTTGTCTGTCTGAATTTGTCTATTTTTAGATTGACTTGTATCAGAAATGCCATTTGGCAGTGTAGCCCCACAGGTAATTTTCACAGCAGAGCTAAGGGGCAGCAAATGGCAGAATGGACGTTGGTGTGAGAGAAGAGGCAGGTGAGAACATGTTTAATGTTTTTTCAGTGAAGGAACACATGGTGTAAATACAGCTTTGGTTAGGGCTCAAAATCTACAACATCATGGAGTTTTTTCAGATCACAATAGGCCATACACTTTTTCCCATAAAGATCTACCCAAACCTCTTAAAAACCCAGTGCAATCTCCACCTGCTTCAAAGCCTGTGCAAAAAATGGGACTTCTAATCAGACAGTGAAACATACCCATCATTGTCACACCTCAGATTGTCACAGCCAGAATTGCAGGTTTGACAAGAAGCGCACCCAAGCGCCATCTGTGCAGCTGGGTTGTGTGTGGTTCCAGCAGGCAGTGGCAGTGCTGTTAGGATGGTGCCTTGTCCAAGAACTTCTGTTACTCTCCCATCTGCCCCAGCTGTTTCTGTGCCTGTGCAGCACAGAGGAGCTTGTTCATCCATTTGCTGCTTGCTGTGAAGCAAGGTTCCATGTGAGGACAAGTTGTCAATGACTGAACGGGTTGTCAATGTATGAACGGGTAGCAGTGGATGATTAATGAATAATTCTGAGACTCTGTGTCCCCTTGTCTTTTAAGTGATACAAGCCATGGGGGATTGTGGGCAGAAAGAGACAGTATGTCCCACATGTGCGTAGAAGGGAGTGAGGGTGGCATCTGTGTTTAACAGTACAGGGGAATATTAAAACAGCAGTTGTAATTACCAACCCTAATTTTAGTGAGGACAGAATGCCTGTAAGTCATGTGGAAAAAGAAGAAGAAACAGAAAAAAAATACGCACCAATTCTTGACAGTGAAGGCAAAGAGCAGCAAAGACAAACCATGTCTTAAAGCAATCCCAGACTCTGATGGAAAAGAACTACTTGAAGAACCACTATCTCCATTTCCTGGCAGCATGTCCCCATGCGTCCCAGTGATGCACACTGTGGCAAGAGAGGGGCACAAGTACCTTTGGGTCCTGCCTCTCTCTGCTGGGGCAGCTTGAGAGCCCAGTGGTATCGGGAAGTGGTTACAGGACTGATGGGCAAGGTTCAACAGTGAATTGGCTCCTGCTGTAACTACAGACAGCTAGGAGCAGGGACACAAACACAGTTATTGGGGCAGCCAGGTAACCTGTGAAGGTTTGCAGCTGGAAAAGGAGGGGAGAAATGAGGGTGGAGCATGCAGCAACCATCAGAAAGACATGTATTTAGGGAAAGAAATTGTCTCATATTAAACTGATTAATAGTGCTGGAAAAAAGAGACAAGCATATGGCACGTGTCTTTCTTCAAGCTTGTATTACACCATGAATGCCAGTGAAACAACAATCAGAGTGTTGTAGCACAAACTTGACTGAAAACAATTATCTTTCAACTACCCAGAGCTCTCTGAAGATAGATTAACTCTGGGCATCAATTTTCAAAACGGTATTTTTTTCTTTTCTGTAACTGCATGCCTCAGTGGCAGAACTGGCAGCAGAGACCTTTTACAGCTGTCTCTTGCACAGTTTGTAGGCTTTGTTTTAAAAACATTACACATACACACACAGACATGCGCACACATCCACACATGTAGTTTCTTGCCATTCTTTCCTACCTGTATTCAATAATGTCCTCTCCTACTACTTCAGTTCTTACTACACAGATACTGTAGATGTATCTTCAGATCTTGTTCTAGATTTTGTGCAGATTTCATCAATGTTATCAAATGCTCTTGGTCTGACTGGTGTATCGGGTCCACCACTTCCAGTACCAGTACCACTCTTCCAGCTGCAATGACCAGCTGGCAAAGAATTACTAACAATGGTCTTGAGTTGTATTTCTAGAAGATATCAAAGAAGCTGAAAAGGAACAGCTGTGTGAGGCAGGGATACAGAGATGCACCAGAGAAACAAGATCACGGGGCTTGCCACAGAGCACGTCTTAAGAGTATTTTTTCCACTCTAATTTGAAGCAGCTTTAAATTGACTCTTTGGCTTGGTTTATTGTTTCTTCTCCCAAAGGATGTGTAATTTGGAGCCAATGCTTCCATATTTTTCCACAGTAATGACACATTTTAGGCATAGCTGAGTATAAACACCTAGATTATGACTGACTTTTTTTCAGCAAGATTTCCACTGTTGATAATAAATCCCCCATTTGTGTTCTAGCACCTTCCATGGGCCTTGTTCTGACTATGCAAACACATGCTTAAATTACAACAGGAGCACCAGTATCCAGCTGCATCCCAGCAGCCCTCCTGCTCCCTCTGACAATGAAAGGACAGTTTAGAAAAGTGATGCACAGTAAACTTCAACCTGAACCAAGAGAAAGCCTTCTAACAATTTTGTCCCAGCACACCTAGTGTTCTAGATGATATGGCTTCTTTAAGAGACAAAATACAAAATGGTACAGATATTTACTTTCATATGGCAGAGGTGTAACAGGACCCCCTCACACACATCTTACAGTGAGAAGCAGCCTCAAATTTTGCAGGCTTCCAAAGAGTGTAAACTTTTCTTTTTTTCTTTTTTTATTTTCTTTTCTTCTTTTCTTTTTCTTTTCTTTTCTTTTCTTTTCTTTTCTTTTCTTTTCTTTTCTTTTCTTTTCTTTTCTTTTCT
>JANHFX010023035.1:49056-62130 GCA_027560015.1 Chloroceryle amazona | reverse complement strand
GTGTCCTTGACTGAGGCTTAGGCTTCTTCTGCTAAAAAGGCCGGATTGCGCACATGTCCATTCCTTGCTCATAAATCTTCAACACTCTCCAAGTTGGAGAGAAGGATGTTGTAGGGGACCATGTCAAAGGCCTTGCAAAAGTCCTGATGGATGACATCCAGAGCTCTTCCCTTGCCCACTGATGCAGTCACTTCATTGTAGAAAAGCAGATCACAACCTGTCCTCCATGTGCCTTATCAGGCCTTCTAGGAGAATCTGCTCCATGATCTCCCCAGCCACAGAGGTGAGACTGACAGGTCAGTAGTTTCTGGGGTCCTCCTTTCTACTCTGGATGCATGAATGGATACATCCATGGCTTAGATTATTATTTTCTATCTTTTTTTTTTTCTTGACATATTGGTGGGAAATGTACTCACATGGCTAAAAATGAAGATTACACTTTGTTTTCAAATAGATAATAAAGTTGATATGCTGAAATATATTTTGAAACATATATATGCATGTACATATATAGAAAGATATGTATATATAGAGACAGTAAAGCTATGATCAAAAGATAATATTAACTGTATGAAATAATTTTTGAGGTAAACATTTTCCTTTGACATAGAATATTTACATTGTCAGTTCTCCTAAGGTCAGTTTTGTCTCCCAGCCTCACTGTAGTGAAAATAACATTAATATAAAAAAAAGGTTAGACAGTGTTACACAGTTGTTTAAATTCCTCTTCCACTGAAATATGTGCAAATCTCGAATAAGCTAAAGTAAAATTATTGTAGTTTAGCTATTAAGTGGTGCAGAAAATAATGAGGAAAAGAAGCTAGCTGAATATTTTTGTACTTTTATAGTTGTTGGCCTGATTGTTTTGGCAATAGCAATTGAATATTATTTTATTTATCTTTGGTTTATCTACATTTTTGCTTAATTTTGTAAAATATCACATTAGGTAGCATTCCTTTACCAAGAGGGTGGTTGAACACTGGAACAGACTTCCTAGAGAGATGGTCGATGTCCTAATCCTGTCAGTACTGAAGAGGTGTTTGGATAATGCCCTTAATAACATGTTTAATCTTTTGGTCGGACCTGAAGTGGTCTGGCAGTTGGACTAGATGATCATTGTCATTCCCTCCCAGATGAAATAATCCTATTCTAATTTCTGAGTTTGTGAAAAAAACAAGCTCAGACTTTTAAATAAGCGTGTAGTAAAGGAATGTGAAGCTTTGCATTTATAATAATTTCATACCTGCAGTATGGAACCAACTTTTTTGGTGGTTTGTTTGCAGTTATAATGGATAGGTTGGCAGGTACACAAACAGTCTGTAATTGTGTTGTGTCTGTGTTATGAGGCGAAGGAGAAAAGAGCTCAGGCTCTAAACCAAATGCATAATAAGCTCTTGTGTTACAAAAACAGTGGAAAGGGAAAAGAAAAAGGGGAAAAGAAAAAGTGAAAAAAAAAGGAAGAAAACCAACAAATACATCCGGAGAGAACATGTTGGGTGTTTTCCTTGGGAAAAGAAAAATGTTGTTAATTTTAATGCCTTGATATTCAGCTGATGTGAATAAGGATTGCTCCACTGATGTCTGAATAAGCAACATCTGATATGGCTGACTGTAACAGCTAGTGAGGTAAAAGGAAGTAAACCAGCCCTTTTGTAGCATGTTTAAGAGGTTCTGACAGTATTTTAAAAGCAAAATAAAGGCTGCTATCTTCTGCCCTGATAAAGAACTACAGCACTTGAAACCATAGAATCACGGAGTCAAAGAACAGTTTGTGTTGGAAGGGACCTTTAAAGGTCATGTAGTCCAACCCTCCTCCAGTGAGCCAGGACATCTTCAACTAGATCAGGTTGCTCAAAGCCTCATCCAACCTGACTTTGAACACAGCCAATAATGTGACATCACCACATCTCTGGGCTACCTGTTCCAGTGTTTCACCACCCTCATTATAAAAAATTTCTTCCTTCTATCTAGTCTAAATGTACCTAAAAAAACGTTTAAAACCATTACCCCTTTTCCTATCACTACAAGCCCTACTAAAAGTCTGTCTTCACCTTTCTTGTAAGCCCCCTTGCAAGGCCACAGCAAGCTTCTTTTCTCTAGTCTGAGCAACCCCAACTCTCTCAGCTTTTCCACACAGGGGAGGTGTTCCAGCACTCTAATAATTTTTGTGGCCTTTCTCTGGACCTGCTCCAACATGTCCATGTCTTTCTTATACCAAGAACTCCAGAGGTGGACACAGTACTTCATAAACTATTCATAATTATCATAAACTAGCAAATAAATCATCACAAACTGGTGTTTATTCTTTTTAACACAGTCATAAGCTGACATATTCAAATTGCAATATTTTCAACTCCTGTCATTAACTCATTTTCTGGACTGCAGAATGAGAGGAATTCTAAGTTTTTGCTGCATGAAAAGATGGAGTGATGCTTCAAGTTAAGCTTTTAGTTGTCCTTTGTACGTGTAAATAGAAAAACGTGGCTAGAGGGAGGGAGTACGATTTATTTATTTTTCTCCAATTTAATATCCTTTCTTATGCTTTCACCTCCAGCGAAATTAATTTCTGACTAAACTGATTGCTGTCTTTTGAGTTTATTACTGACTTAAACACAAGTGAACAAAATGAGCTAATCCATTTAACAATTTTCAGACTTCTTTACTGTGTCTAACTGTTGTGTAATAACCCTGCTGTGCTTATTGTAATTTTGTGCTGTGTTTAACTAGTCCTGTACCCCCTGCTGCTGCTTCTGGAAAGCTGTGTTCCTGGCTTACTATTTCATGAGTAGTAGATGCCCAAGGGAAATGGCTCGGTCAAATTGGGTCTACAGATCATCCTCTGTTTCTAGTATTCTGTCTTCTGTTTCCCTGCATGTGTCATATAAACCTTCAGTTCAGCACAAGTTGCCATCTTCTCTTAGAACAAAACTTTCAGACCTAAGCCTGTATTTTATTTGATATATTTAATTTGCTTTTACTTGAATTAAAACATGAATAATTCAGTCTTGATTGAGAAGATGGATGATAGAAAATCCACATGACTTCTAATAAGCACTATTGAACAAAGAAATCTTAAATCAGAATATAAGAAAAACCTTCTGGGTCGGAGTACTGGTCCATCTATACCAGTATCCTGTCTCTGACAATGTCTCCTTTGCTGAGATTCTTGTACTCTGTGACAAGAACTTTTGTCCACTAATACCGTGGAAGATAAATTATTCTACAATACTCCTGTACATCTCAGATATTGACCTTTCAGATTTTCTCAGCTGTTCCAGAGAGGTAGAATAGCAAAAGAGGTGTCAAGCAATCATAGCTGTGGTGGTAGGTCTTCATATAATCTGCTTGCAGTACATGAATAAAAATTAATCAGTGAGCTGAAGAAATTGTGTGATCACTACTGAATTTTACTTAATATTAGCATCTAGTTCTTAGCTGGTTAGAAGGAAAATCTAGACAACAAACTCAATTTATAGAAGATATTTTGAGAGTTTGAATAACATGCATATAGGAGACACTCTTGGAAGTAATAGATAGGAACGTTTCCCCTACCAAAATCTTTCATTAATTCTGTAAGACACATGATATAATCTTTCTACTTTATTTAACCTTGGTTTATCCTCATCTTGAGTATTGTGTCAGGTTCTTGGTACTCAAATAATGATACATACTGTTTGGAAGGATCCAGAAAAGCTAACAAAAATAATAAGGACGTTGGGAAAAAATTCTGGAAAGAAATATTGAAATCATTGTCCTTGTTTGGTAAGAAGAAACAAAGTAACTGGGAAAACAAATGATGAGTCCTCAAATATCAAAAAAAGGACTGTAACAAAAGGAAACTAATTGTTTTCTGCATCTATTGAAGGTGGAAGTGTTGATTAATTTAGATTGACAGATTTCACATAGTGCCATCCTTTTTTAAAATTTAAAATAACCAACCAAACAAAAAGAACAACAAAGACAAAACAAAAAAAATACCCCCAACACCTTAGGTTTTACAGGGGGGGGAAATCTTATCTACTGAACAGTTACATATTGTAATAGGTTGTCCAAGAGTGTTTGGAACGTTGTAACACTGGAAGTTCTAAAATCAGGTTAAATAACATCTGGTATAAATACTGGATGTGAGATTCTTGAATTTGGATGTGGGAACATCGGACCTGTGTGGAGAGCGAGCAGGGGAGAGAATGAGCAAGGGTGGGAGGGAATAGAGGAGAGGCCTGGAGAGTGAGACTGAAGCTAGGAAGACCAAATCCCCTGTGGCAGGGCTGCTTCCAGTGTGGAAGGCAAACCTTAATCTGCACTGCACTGTTAGTCCAAGCTCAAAGTCATGATGGTGGGGGAACTGCAGAGCAAGACACCTAGTGCCTGGAGAATAAAGGAGTAGCTAGGAGGCACTTTGCTACAAATGAAAACAATACAAGAGTTGCAATGGGGAAACTATAAAGAGAGCTTATGTATGTATGTCTTCTGCTGAAAGAGCCATGCTCTTTCTGGCTGTATTTTTGACTGACATTTGTATAAATTTGTTTAAAATTCTCAATGAGTAATGGCAGCATGAATAGAAAATCAAGACTAAGAACAAAGTTCATGCACAATTTACAGGATAAGATTTAAAAATTCTAAACTAAATCACTGAGAATAGAACAGCCATTGCGTTAGTAAATTAAATTAATTCAACAAGTAGATTATTTGTTGTATGCAGTTTGCATAAGCCTCATTGATAGAGGTGATTTTTTTCAATAATGAAGGAACACATGAAATGGCAACATCAGAAATGAGAAATGGGCTACTCCTATATGTAATGCCACACAGTGTACCATGGCTCCTCCAGCCTCATCTGAGCTGTCATAAGGAACGCTTGGAATATTTACTGTGAATAAGTGCTTTGACCTTTCACAATATGAGCAATGTGACTGTACTGTGGTGGTTTTTGAAGATTTGCAAAAGCTCAGGTTTATTACTTTACAGACTCTGAAGCCCATCAGCCTACACTGTTACACACCTTACCATATTGATAGAGCAATAAAGACAGGATATGAAAGGAAAGCTAACATCATTTTTGTCTCTATAGACTGCATTTATTTCAATGCTGTAGTATGGCTGCATAAATATTTGGATAGATGGCTTGTAAGAAAAAGCAATTTATTTTATTAATAGGCATTTAAAAATAATTCATAAATCTATGTTTGTTTTAGCTTACTCAGTAATGCTCTGTGTTCATTGTAATAAAATATTTTTTCATCTGCATGGGGGAAAAATGAAAGATCCATCAAGTACTCTTTCACCATGTGATTGTCATTTGCTAATTATCTACTAGAGAACAGACATTCATTAGCAAAAATAGGACCAGTAAGGACAGTAAGTAAGTACTGCCCTATTCAGCTTATATATCTAAGATGTGTGTATATTCAGTAATAACAATACAAAAGCAAAGAAGAACTCGGTATTTAAATGCCTGATCTGTTGCTGCTTTACATGGAAGGATAACATTTAGGTTCAGAATTACTGCTTGGTTTTCAAAGTGGACATCCATGTGTGTATGAATTCACTCCTGGCCATGAATGTGTCTAGTAGTCAGTTCTTAAAAGGATTGAACCTCAACTGACTGGGGTGAGTGTTCTATTAAGATGATATTTCTCACTGTGTCAGCTCATAGCTTATCCTAGCTTAGAAAAAAAAAAAACACAAAACAAAACAAAAAACCTGAGGGGCATTAGTTCTCTGTAAACAAGAAGATCAACACAGTCCAGCACTTGTCTACCCAAGAAACAGCCTTACATAAATGTCACTTGCATGCTATGTGTACTAAGAATAGAATTACTGGCAACTGTTGATGCGAGTGACATCCATTTCATAGGTAAGAGATCAATCATACAGACTTTTCATATCCCTTCCATTTGCATACCTGCAGATATTCGTGTAGAAAGCGCTAAAGAATTAAAAATTTAACCTTGTTATAGTTTTTCACAGTTCATATTTTCCTTGCTTAAGTAAAGGTTTATGCAGGGTGCTTCTTAAAAGCATCAAAAGGAAGAAAAAAAAAAATGTTGCAGCTTGTGTGTATATATATATGTGTGTAAAGAATAGGTACAGTGGCTCTAAATAGAATGGAATGTAATTACAGGATTTGCATGCGAGAGCGATTGGTACTAAAGTGAATGAACAGACTTTGTGTGTAAATTGAAATGCATTGTATTCTACTGCTTCTTTCAGAATAATGAACATCATTTTTGACAGAATATAAAAATCCAAAAGAAAAGTCATAGCAATATTTCCCTCCTTCCTGTTCCACTGCAGCAAAACCCCATTATATAAACATTCACTACTGCAGAAAAAAGGAATGCACCCTTGGAGCTTGGGAACACTGTCATGTCATTCAGAAGCATCCCTTTCTGGCACATACCTGAGGCTGTATACAAGCTCTTTCAGCTAGGAGGATGGTCACAGCCAAATGGGGTCTCTGGTAAAGAAGGAAAAGAGAATGAAGAGGAAATGAAAGACTTCCATAAACCATTGCTTATTTCTGAAGTGAGCCAAAAATGGCACACTTACACCTCCCTTGGATACTGTCCCTTTTTTCCCTCTGTGACACTGCTAAAGACTTATATAATATTGCTAGGATTTTTAATTTGTGTTTTGGCTCAGAAGATATCCATTACTGGGATAGTAATATGCCATCTGCTCAGGGGGAAACCACACCAAATTCACAAATAACATACTCCAAATGAAGATTGTACAAAGGATCTTGAAATATGCTGTCCTTTCTGTGTTTTTTTATCTGCTTAATTTGTACCTGTTTGGTTGCTATGTATTTTTGAGCTCTATCAGGATATTTAGATGTGAAATACCTGTGTTGTTCAGTTTAGATAATACAGGTTATGTCACTGTTCTTTAAAAAATAGTGTGTCAGAGGTGGACTGGTTTACTTCCTAATGCAGTATTGAAATTATTAATATAATTTTTGAATATAAACATACAAAATGTGCATGGATCATACATTCAAGCTAACCTGAGTAGAGTACTTATGGGCCCAGGAGAAGTGGATCTTAGTTTTATTCCTTGCCTTGATGACCAAAGTAGTGAATGAAGAAGTTGTATTTTTTTCTGTTTATTTGAGTGAAGGTTGAAGAACATCACCCATGAAACCTACCAATGGCAATCTCAGAAGTGTTATGATATAGACTGGCTTCAGGAAAAATGAATTCTGGGAAGAAGGAAAAGCACAGGCCCTGTTAGGAAGAAAGGAAGGCAAAGAAGTCAGTGCTCAGATTTTTTAATTCCCCTTCTGCATGATGTAATAATACTGGTCTGCACAGCGTAAGAGAGAAATAAGTGTCACAGATCAATTATCAGATAATTTTAGGTAAAGCAGCTTTGCAGTATTTTATATGCATCCACAAAGCTGCATTTGGTTCAAGCAGTTTTCAGTCAAGGATTTTCTACTGAAAAATGCTAGCTTTAAATCCCAGATGTTCATTCAAGTTAGTGAATGCTATCTTAGAACATTCGGATAACTGAAATGGTGAATGAAAGCAAGGTATTCTTTAAGACTGTAAGTACACACGTGGTGAAGAGTTATAGCTAAAAATTAATTCTTTGATTTCCATTCAGAAGCGAGAAACAAAAGCTCCTGACAAAATTGAAAGATAAATAGTTACCCTCTTTTTCAGAAGGAAGTTGTGTCTAAGCACCTCACGCAAGTCTACAGTGAGAGACCAGTAATATAGTAGGAAAATAGCTTTCCTGCCTTTTAGGCAGCTTTTTTTTCCCCAGATATAATACCAATCCACTTTCACTTACTCTGAAAATCATGAATTATCCAAACTGACAAAGGAAAGGGAGAAAGGTTTATTATTAGAATGTGGTCTCGACTGTGAAACTTGGTACAGTGTCTGGTGAATGTTGGCAAAATGCTGTGGAAAAGGATTCAGACATCTACTTGATGTTAAGATGATTACTCACATTTGTGAAAGCAGAACAGAGAAAACAGAGTACTAAATATGGTAATGAAATAGCTGTGCAGATTTGTTTACTTGAAAAGACCCTATGTGGGTTGACTTTTTCTTTAAATACATTTCAAGGCAAGGTCAGTTCCGCTGTTTAAATTATATGAAGCACAAATACATCTAGGGAAACTTACTTTACATAGAATTTATACCTCAGTTAAAGACTCCTTTGCAAGCTTCTCAAACAGAATTTCAATTGCACCTTGGTTTGTCCTAGCAAGCCATTCAGAATCTTTTTGAAAGGCTTGCAGGAGAAAAGTGACCTGTTCCCTTGCACTGTGAACATGTAGAGAAAGGGCCAATTTACATACATCCTAGTCCTAAATGGAAGCTTTTTGGAATATCTGGTGTGATTTGGTGCAGACTGCCTGTTACGCAGCACTTTCTGAAGATGATAGAAGACAATTGATTTTGTACTTTAGTGACACTAGGATTAGTTAGTCTCTCAATCACACCGTTTGACTTTGAGACTTGTTTTAATTTTTCTTTTTGATTTGAAAGGTTTATATCAAATATGTAGGAGGCACTTGATGGGAGAAACATACCATGCAACACATAATTAGTATGATGAATGTATCATCCAGTGTCTGCCTTTGGTTAACTTACTGGATTTTAGAGTAAGTGCATTAGTGCCCTGGGAGGAAAAGCAGAGTGCAGATGAGAGAGGGACAGAGGGGTGAAAAAAAATGTTTTTCAGTTTAAAGGGTTAGTTGAAAACTAGCAGTTAGGTATTATAAAATGAAAACCAGTTATTTCTGAGCTCTGTTAGCATAAGCATTGTTCATAAACTTGTAGATGATACTGCATATTATCCAAATAATACATCTAATAACTTGTATAAGTTCCAATATCTGTTTAAGATGTTATATATTCTGTAAACAAATACCATATTTTTCTTGTCCATGAATTCAGTCCCAGTAACTTGTAGTCTAGTGGAGAATGAATAAACTTAGAGCATCAGCCACTTTTCCCTTCTCTTTTGTCTTGCAGACAATGCACAGTTAAGTACACTGTACTGAGGGCAGTGCTGTGACCTGATCCTTGGAGAAGTAGGGGTAGCTTTTCACTAGCTGGCTTTAAAGAACATCTTCTCTTGCTGTGTGACATTTAGCCAATATGTATAGTCTCTTCATCTCTGCCCCTATATTGAAAGGGAAGAAAAATCATGATCTGCAGATAAACTTCTCATAAAGAGGTGGAAGGGAAAAAAATTAATTTCCTTGTTAACATTCCTCCAGATTCTAATAACTTACATGGGGCAATCACTATTAAAAGAAAAAAGGAAAAAAAAATATCCTGACAGTTCCTACCAACTGCCCATATATTAACATGGAAAGTTAAACTAAAGCCAAATGTTGCTCAAACTAATAATTATATAATGGAATACTCAAGACAAGGTGACTTTCCAAGTCTGTTCCCTCCCACATCAAACCTGTACATGGTTTAATTGCCACAGACTGTATTTAAGTTGATCAGAGAAGAGTCTTTTTCTGTGTTTGTAAAGCACTTTGTGGCCAGTTCTTCAGTAAACCTATGCACTCCTTGAATCTTTATTTTGTTTCATTCTTTACAGACTTGCATAGCTCTAAGTCTGTGCATTTATACTGAATTTATTCCTGATAAAGTCTCTGCAAAGTGTATTGCACAAATTTCGGTTTTAAATGTGTCTTGGTCCTCTGGCTTTACAGTGTATTTGTTATCAGAGACAGTAATAGAAGCTAGCTGCAAAACTAAGTTCTGATTATATATTGATATTTCTCCAGTATTGCATGTCCCAATGCAGTTCTTATTTTATCTTATCTCTAATAAGAAAAATACTTTCTCTTGACAACTCATCCCTACTTGAGGGTACTGGTAAATGAAAAGCTGGACATGAGCTGTCAGTGTGCATTTGCAGCCCAGAAGGCCAACAGTATCCTGGGCTGCATCAAAAGAAGCATGGCCAGTGGGTTGCGGAAAAGGGTTCTGCTGCTCTACTCTGGTGAGACTCTCTGGTGAGACCCCCACCTGGAGCAGTGTGATCAGCTCTGGAATCCTCATCACAGGAAAGGCATGGGCTTGTTGGAGCGAGTCCAGAGAAGGGCCACAAAAATCTTCAGAGGGCTGGAACACCTCCTATGAGGACAGGCTGAGAGTTGAAGTTTTTCAGCCTGGGGAAGAAAAGGCTCCCAGGAAACCTTATAGCAGATTTCCAGTACTTAAAGGGGACCTACAGGAAAGAGGGGAAGGGAACCTTTTTCAAAGGGAGTGCAGTAATAGGACAAGGTGTGATGGTTTTAAACTCAAAAAGGGTAGATTCAAACTAGATACAAAGACATTTTTTAGTGAGGGTAGTGAAACACAGACACAGTTTGCCCAGAGAGGTGGTAGATGCCCCAGCCCTGGAAGCGTTTCAGGTCAGGTTGGGCAGGGCTCTGAGCAACCTGATTTAGTTAAACATGTCCTTGCTTACTGCAGAGAAGGTTGGACTAGCTGATCTTTAAAGGTTCCTTCCAACCCAAAGTATTCTACGATTCTACTGTTTTACCAAAAAGTTTAAAAGCCAAGCAAAACTGGCAATCAGGACAATTCAATGTCAAAGAAGGCTTATTAAGAAATACTGTGGTTTGTAAGGAAAATTATTTTAATTGTATGATGGGGAAGGCTAAGTGGAAATAGAGTGATAGGAGAGATAAATCTATGGAAATGTGTCAGCAACGATAAAATCACCTGTTGTTTTAAAGTAAAGAGATTTAGCTATGATCTTTAAAGAGCAAGTTTATATAAGCACAGTCACTTCTCAGGACAAGACTCAAGAAGGAAGTCTGACTGATAGCTAGGGGCTATGCTATCAAAGGCTTTTAACAAAAAATAACTCTAGCAATATAAAGTTAATCTACCATCTTCTAGGCAGCCAGCCTGAAAGACAGGCATGATGATTGAACAGTTTTTCAAGCCAGCATTCTGTATTCGGTACTAGCTATAAAAACTAGCGTAAAGCTGCCAACAGTCACTCACCTCTGGCAGGAAATTGCAATACTCAAGCATTTTAGTTACACGCATGCATGTTTTTCTCACAAATTCATCAGGATATATATAAAAAAAAAAAAATAAATTTCGTGCCTGAAAAAAATCCACCTCTTGCTTTTGAATGTATACAGTTTTCCATGACAGCCAATAACAATTCTGTTAGAAAATACATTCTTGTTGGAAAAGCCTGGATAAGTGAAATTCAATCACTTCATACAGATGAGACTAGTTTATTTTTTAAAAAAGGTCTTTGAAATGCATTTTATTTTTACAAGTGGGAATTCAACTCAACATAAATGAACTTAGCATTACTAAAATTACCACCTTCAATATCAGTGATCTTTAGAATATTTTTTTCATTTCTGAGGTTGTTTTACTTTCCTCATGACTGTGAGTGGGGAAAAAATTTGATATTTCAAACTTCTACAGGCAAAGAAAAGGATTTTCAAAATACACTTGAGATATGTCAGAAATAATGCCAGGAGTCTTAGACACTTATTTTCCGTATCCCTTCAGTGTTTGTGAAGGAATAGTAACAGTTAAGTACTGATAAGGAGCAACTAACTTTAAATGATATTATGTTTTCGCAACACTTCTGTTTTCATAACTTTCAACATATCTAGCTAACAGCATGCTCATGTTCTTCGTAGTTCAAAGGTTTTAGGATAAGGGCAGATTGATTCCCCTCCATAACTGGAGCAACTTTTATTTAGTTTTTCTACTGAGTAGGAAATAATGAAATTGGACAGAAGAGAAGACAGCTCCATTTGTATTTTGTAATTATAGTTTAAGGAGCGCGAATTAATTTCTGTTTCCTAAGGGAGAGAGCTATGGTCATAGCTGTGAAAAGCTACTGAGAAACACAGCATGTTTCACATGTTTCACATTTGTAACTGAACATTATCAACAGAAACCTATGACTTAAAAATCATATATTTAAGTCATATATGGGTTGTTTCCCATCAGATTGTGAACATATTATATTAATGTGATGAACAATACATACACATTTGCATTGAAGATGAACATAAACTGCACTGGTTAATCCTGTCCTTCCCCTCGAATTTATTGCCAGAACTCTTATTGCAGCACATACCATATAAAGTATAAGACTAGACGTTTCATATATAGATATAATGATCTTTTTTTTAACTGTAAGCTTTATAGTATTCCCTAGAAATAGACCATTATTTTTTGAAACAATTTATAGCTGAATTTTTAGATACAAATCCTCAGATCCATATAATGCCAATTCAGTGTATAATGTCCCCACCTGCCTGATTATTTTTTCCCACTTTTTTTCCTTAACTCAGAGAATGTATTTATTTGAATTACTTTGGATTTATTAATCAGGAATTTTATCTTTCCTGATTTCATGTAAGATAATATATAAAATTGTATCTTTTATCTTTCTATGTAGCTTTTTATCTTTCCCAATTTCATGTAAGATACTATATGAAATCGGGAAAGATAACATTCCTAGCAAATGGTATGTGAACCCACAACTTAAAAAAACACTGATGAAGTAGGAGTAATCTATCTGGTCAAAATGAGCAACTTCACTGCTTAATTTAGTTTTCATAGATTTTTACAATATTTTACATTTTCTCAACACAGTCTATTGAAAATTGTCATTAAAAATATTTGTATCTGAAGTGTTCTTACTTTCGAGATGGGCAGTATCAGCTTGCACATACAGAGCACAAACTGCTATGGAAAAGGGATATTTTGTCCTGTATGTAGAAACAAACTGCAATTCCTTTGCTTCTTTCCTACAGTAAGTAGATCACCTTTTCATTGGAAAAAAAAGACAATACTTGAAAACTGGACAAAACTCATCTACTGGATGAGTTACTATGCTGAAATTGTAACCAGGTTCTGTTATGGTTCAAGAGTGTCTGTATGATCTAAACACAAGGCTTAGAAAGAATAGTAAAATGATGTGATGAAAAGCAAGACAAGCTTAGGTAGTGCAGCACTGAACTCACATCCAACCCTCTTGTAGCACTGTTTACCTGTGCTTATCCTAAATATAAAAAACTTTAATAAAATGGAA
>JANHFX010023035.1:21908-48956 GCA_027560015.1 Chloroceryle amazona | reverse complement strand
AAGACACCAGACCACCACTAATCCATGTTCCTAAATGCTACATCATCATTTAAATACCTCCAGGGATGGTGACTTAGGCACTTCACTGGGCAGACTGTTCCAGTGCTTGACAACCCTTTCTGTGTAGAAATATTTCCTGATATCCAATATAAACCTTCCTTGATGCAACTTGAGGGCATTTCCGCTTATCCTATCACTTGTTACTTGGAAGAAGAAATCTCACTACAAACTCATTTCAGGTGGTTGTAGAGGGCAATAAGGTCTCCTGTCAGTCTCCTTTTCTCCAGGCTAAACAACCCTAGTTCCTTCAGCTGCTCCTCATAAGACTTCTGCTCTAGACACTTCACCAGCTTCTTTGACCTTATTTGGACATGTTCCAGCACCTCACTGTCTTTTGTGCAGTGAGGGGCCCGAAACTGAACACTGATTCCAGTACTCTAGGTGCAGCCTCACCACTGCCAAGTACAGGGGGACAGTCTCTTCCCTAGCCCTGCTAGCCCCACTATTTCTTATACAAGCCAGAATGCTATTGACCTTCGTGGCCACCTGGACACACTGCCAGCTCATATTCAGCCAGATGTCAAACAGCACCCTCAGGTCCTTTTCAGGCAGGCAGCAGAAGCCATAGTATCAAATAAAGCTGTTACGGCTACAGTCATTCTAAACAATTTAATTTTTTAAGTTTCCACATTAGAGGTATTGTTTTGGAAGTCTCAAACTAAAAAACTGGAAATATTCTGCATAACACTTTCATTATTTCATTTCCTGTAATATCTGTTGCAAAATAATGATTATGACTTTTTGCACATAAATTTAAAAAGTCTTGAGAAATTTGGAGGAATCTGTAGTTTTACCAGTTTTAAAGACCTGAGCAGATGCGCTCTCTGAGAACTCTTCAGAGTTCTACCTCTGGAGATTTCCTTACTACTTATTGTTTCAGACATAAAGGTTGAGCTCTCTGCTTCATTTTTCATAAATGTTCATTTGAAGACATGGTGTTTCCTTTACATGATCAGATAATGACACAAAGCCATAACTGTGCATGGAACAAGTTATTGTCATTTCTAGTTGAGTTCCTTATTCGTTTATATAAGCAAACATGGTCATATGGTTTATTCCAGATAAACCATATCATTTAGCTGTGAAAAATGTGACTTCTCCTTCCCTTCCCTGAGGAAATCCTTTCTGAAGTCCGTTTATTTAACCAGAATTTAGTTTAATTCTTTTGGTTCTGCAAATAACTCTGTTCTTGTGGGCCACTAATAAGCCAGCTGCATAGGAGAAATACGTACCAAACACAAACAGTACAGAAACCCATTATCCTTGCTGTGCTTTGCCATTTGACAGGTTTGCACCTGCATGTACTTGTTTGAATTATCTCTGCATTATTATCAGCTTCTCAGTTGTTTAGGTGAGGAATGCACCTAATGGTCTGGAAAACAATTTCAGTGTTGCTCAACTGTTGTATGTGAGAATGTAGTGTGTGGTACAGTAAAAGCTTGACAGTTAACACCTCTATGGAAAGGGTGAAATATAGTTATAGCTGGCACACTGCAAAAGTAAGATATTAAATTAGCCTTTGTTCTCATTAAATTATTTTAAAAAAAGAGGATAGTACTATCCAATGACAACATATTTATACATTAATTTCTTATCAAGGTATTTGTCGTAAAATTGGGTTCTGATTATAAATGATCTGGTGGAATCTTTGCTGAAATAATAAATAAATAAATAAATAAACAAAAAGTTATTTGTAGTCAGTGATGTGTATTCTGGCCCATCTGTACCTTGCTAAATTTTAGTTTTAAGGAAGACAGAACAAGAAGCAATGAGTTTGTACTGTAGCTAGAAAGATTCAGTCTAGTTAATATGGAAAGTTATAATGGGGTGGTTATGGAACCAGGATAGACTGCCTGGTTAAGAAAAGCCAACCTCTTACTGGGTATCTTTAAAACATGTCAGACAAACACGTATCAATAGTGTTTCAAATATAGTTTATCCTTCCTTAGAACAGGAAGACTTGTTTCTCTGTAATTCTTTTACTTTATACTTGGTAGATCCATTTATGGCAGTAAGACTTGGTGTTTCCTATTGTAGGTTGTATCCATGTAGAGATTAAAGAATAATTCAGGATGGTAAATGTGTCGGCAGGAGGATGATAGACAATATATTATTTTCATTGCTTCCATTTTCATGGTGGAATGCTCCCTCTTGAGCTCAAAGGAAAATTGAAAGTGATTTTTTTTTTTTCCCTGGAAAATGCATTATGTTTCTTTAAAAAATGTGAAATTTGAGCTTTTCTATTTTTAAAATCTGTTACATTGCAGAGAAAAAAATAACCCAGTGCTCTTTAGGTTCTCTTGAGCTGCAGTGTTAGACTAACCTGGATTGAACATTCTTGCTCCTGAACTCTCTTTGAATGAATGTGCTGAATGGACTCTGGGAAAAATAGAAAGGCAAAGAACAAAACATAGAAGTGCTAGGTGACAGTAAACAGAGTTCACTCAGTGGAGGAAGGGATCTCATGTTTCCATCTGACATTTCCAGTAATACATATTCACCTACTTATACAAACTGTAGTTGCTCTGAGCATGGTCAGTAAGTTCATTACTTTCAGGATGCACTAAACTATGGATCATGTAAAGACTTATTTAGAAAGGTCTCCTTATTCCCTGGATGTATAAAATTTGTTGTGAACGTCCTTACTGCCTGTGTGGTATCTCTGTATCAAATCCAAATTGGGAATTTGGGACATCCCATGGGAACCAGGAGCTGGTTAGATTTGCTGGAAAATATTAGATTAGTTTTTATCTGGAAAACACAAATGATACTTAAAGCCTGTCTGAGTAAATTTTCAGAGAGGTATGCAGAACATAGCTAGGAAAAAGAAAACACCACCACAAAAAACTAGGATGATTGATAGCCCTGATTAGGAATCTGCTCCTTTTTTTCTATTTAGTCTATTTAGTCTAACAGCATTATTTTCAGTGTAAGATTCTTATTTATGTTACTTTGAAAATTGGAGCATAGAATATCATATGACAAATGTTTTTCTCTCATGGCCTCTCGTTCCACAATTCATAAGGAGGGAGGAAGGAATTGAACATACGCACACATGTGCATGAAAGAGCATGGGATATGTGTCCTGTATTTTCTTTCCCTTTTGCTTTTTTGGGATGAGTCCTTCTTTTTGGATCAGTTACTGGTAACACTTGCATTGTATGCTATACCCAGTACTCATGTTGCTCATTGTATTAAGAAGCTCATTGTATTAAGCTCATTTTACTGTTCATAAGCAGAGAAGTGGGAACATCACCATGTTGCAAACTAAAATAGGTAACCACAGAAGAAAGCAAATGAGAAGAAAAAGTGTTCCTTTTAACACTGAAGATATATTCACAGTTGTTGACCTGGTGCAGTGTTCAAATAATCTAAATATGAGCTCTTACATGGAAAAAACAAACAAACAAAGTGTTTCAGAATATTTCAGTGGAATTTTTTAGATGAGCTGTGTTCCTGAATAAGCTCTTCACAGTTGACCCTCTGTTATTTAGAATTGCTCAGAGTAAAGCTGAAGAACACTGAAAGTTGGTAGAAATTCTTAAGCATTTGCATGAGCACTTCAAGAACATCAGACAGCATCATTTGGTTGGTACTGCCCTGCAAAATATATGCATAGTGCAATGATGTGTTGTTTTGTTTTCCATTTCGCACCATTAAAAATAGACCATGTATCCTCCAGAGAAAGTGTAGCCTTAATAGTGAGAAGTCAGAAGTCATAAAACTGTGGCATAGCTCATTTATTTAAAACAAATATTTTACTGAAAGAAAAATAATACAGAAGATGATGACACAATTCTATGAAACAGGTTTTCTGAAGTCCCTTTCCAAAGATTATATCTATGTGGAGGACTTGTCAAACAGGTCTCAGCTTGCCTTCAGTTTTCAAGTGTTAAGTGTTTTCATATTACGTTGTTTAGTGCCTGCTCTGCTACACCAAGCCTTGCCAAACACTGTGACTACCACAGTCAACGATTTTTTTCCTAACCATTTCAAGCAACTAGTTTTGAAGACTTTTTAAAATACATAAGATGCATCTTTACATTACTATCCTAGTTAAATGATCTAGATTATTTGTTTTATTTCACATTGGGAGTTCTCTTTTGATGTCCAGCTGTTAGAAATCGTGCTTGTTTTCCAAGTACACAGTGAGAAATTGTAAGATTTATATGCTTTTGCATAAGGAGTTTCTGTTTAATGACAGAGACCACAAAGGGTCCTTGCATGGAAAGCAATCTGTAGAGGCAGATAATCTTCACATTATTATGTTCTGCACTGGCAATTAGCTAGGCAGTCAGAACACAGTTGTCAGGAGAGGTAAGACTGGAAGTAGCTTAATGAGCAGATTCACTAGGGCTCTGAAACATTTCTGAAAGCAAAACTGGAAGTTTTGGCTGGTGGTTCCAGACAAGTATTGGCAAAACAGTTTGTGTGTCTGACTTCTTTGAAAACTGATAGCCATGCATCCACAGGTAATTAGGAAATTTTCTTCTACTTCAGATTTGAATCCTCCATAGTACAACATGGAGAAACAGGACTCCAGTCTTTGGATCATCGTTCATGGAAGGGCTAAAATAAAGCTCTGTAATTCAGCCTTTAAGATAATATATGGAGGTGGAGAAAACTTTACACTCTTTTTGGAGCTTGAGGGAAAGTTAAGTGCTTCATTTTTATTTTTTTTTCAATATCTCCCTTTCAATATTGCATTCAGTAAACAGATCTATATTACCAAGATGCTCTTTGTGCCATTATAGAATATTCATTTAATTAATAAATCCCAGATGATGACAAGTCAGTCTTTTTATATGCCTTTTATAGTAAAAATAGTCTTAAAACTGGAACATTCCATTTTGACACATTTATGAAAATTTAGAGTGTTTATGCAGGACTGTCATACGCAGACGTGTCTTCAGTCCTTTGCCAGAAAGAGCTTTCAAAAATATCTCTAGGAACACCTGTGTAGAATTGGGATGACTTTAAAAAATGTTCCTTCTGCGTTAGGTATGTAAAGCTCAAATAAATAGCTAGAACTTGTAAAATGCACAGAGCTAAACCCACAAACTTTGCAGAGAAAACATTGTGTGTCTTTGGACTCTAAAATGTAGCACTTTTCCTGAAAATCAAGATGCAATGGCATTCTGTGTATGAACTGCAGCATACTCTGAGCATCACCTTTCTAAGGCTTGAAAATGCAGAGGGAGAAGAGCTGTGGGTCAGAGGGCTTGCTCTGGAGTGAGCTGGCCAGGAATGCTTTATAATCATTGCTAAGTATTTTCTGTGCATCATGACTGTACCACATTGTGAAAAATGGAAAGAACTCTGCGCCAGAGACATGTGCAGCAAATAGTCAGTTTATCTAGTGCTCTGTGAAGCATGAGGTCTGTCATGGACATCCATTCAGTCCCCAGGAGTCCCAGTTTACGATTCTCAGCTGGCACTGATGGGGAAGATAGACCGACTGCCAAATGATAGGCCACCGATCTGTTTGTTTGGACTGTGGTCCTAAATGCTCAGCTAACCATTTGGTGAATATTATTGTTGCAGTCATAAATTATTGATAGTTAGTAAGTGGTAACATTATCTGAGATATGACATAATAAATGATGGAACCCCACTTTCTCCCATTTTCTACTGTAGGGTTTAGCAAGACTAGTCACTTTGCCCTGGTTTACACAGTAAGACCAAATCTTTAAATATGTACCATGTATTCTTCTGAAAATAATTCTTTAGATACAAGAAACTAATGATGAAGTCAATATTTTGAAATATCATTGCTGAGTGTTAGAAATGATTTCTCAGGGATAAGTGGGCTTGCTTAATTGCAGTCTGTGGATTTAAATGACTGTTTTCAGACATTTGTGTTTGAAAATTACACCTTTTATCTATATTGTCTTGATATCATGTAAAGAAAACTATTTTGCTTGGGTGCTTTTTGTTGTGGTTATTTTGTGGGTTTTGGTTGGATTTTTTTTGTCCCCAGAATGAGATCAAAATTACAACATTTATTGTTTGAGACAGCTTTTAGAAACTACTAATATGTTGGTTTAAAAAAAAAAAATAAATATTCAAAGCAGAACAATATAGCCATGTCCTTTGCAAGCTGTATATGTGTAAACCATTAAAGTATCTTAAGATTCAGAGGATATATTATCATTGTCCATTTGAAAAATGGCATTTTCTTAAAACTTTGTTAATAGTAGTCTGTTCTTCAGTCTTTTCTGTAAATCATTTCTGCAACAGAGCTCATAGAAAACTCAAAGTTATGTTGTATTACTGTAATGGATCACCATGCAGAAGTTTTGTGTGTGTCAAAATATGGTTTTAAGGTTTACTGTTTAGATTCCCAACAATCAGAATACAAGTTTTTACTAAGTCTTTGGATGTATTAAAAAGAATTTATTAGGACAGTATATCCTCTGAGCTCAAGCTGGCAGTTGTCCTGTATACAGGAAAATGTTCCTCGCTAAAAGTGAATTTTAAAAGTGTACAAGAAGTTCTAATCAAAATTAAGAAGATATTGTTGACATAATTAGGTAACCTTAACTGGTGCTAAAGCAGTTACCATTGACACTTTCCAGTTGTTTATCAGAAGTTATGTTTTCAAACATAAACCAGCAGAGCTACTCAAACACAGCAGGAAATATCCACATCACTTATTCAAATATGAAATGCCTTAAACTATGCATGCTTCATTTTAATTTTCACTTACCTGAGAGTTACAACAAATAAGTTTTGCAAATAACTATATTAGCTCCAGGAAACATATTTTACTTTGTAGGTATTTCCTGATTTAGACCTATTTAATTTTCAATGTTTAGGTTAATTTATGAAAGCTGAGCTTTAGAGAGTTTACTTACAGCTGCTCTCAGAAGATGCAGTTCTAAATTTCTTCATGAGAGTTTCATTAGCAGAAATACAGTGCTTGAAAAGTCTCTTTCTATAATTATTTCTTGTATATTGGAGCATCACTTTGTGCCTGTACCAGATAATTGGCTTCACTTGTATGCTGGGCTTTCTCGAGTAAGACAAGGTAAAAGACTTGACAATAAATTTAAACATGAAAGAAAATGTAGGATTGGAAGTGGAGGTAGAAGGATTTGAATTGAGTTTCCTGTTCCGACAAGGAAGTGAATGGCTGAAATTATCATGCAGTGTGTTCCTGTTCCAGGACTTAAAACACAGATACACATATATATACATTACTCTAGAGACATTATGGTATAAACAAAATGTAATTTTTAGCAAGATTCTCAGGAGCTGTAACAGCAACCTTGCTTATATAAATAAGACAGTCCTCTCTGATACGATCTCCCATCACCAGTAATGCCTGCAGAGCAAAAACTCATCAGCCAGATTACCAGATAGACAACTTAGCCCTAATCATGGTAAGAAGCTTTTTGCCTAAAAATAAAAGATAAGATTCTTTACCAATTTAAATAAGCATAGCTTCATTATCTGGATTTGAAGTTTGTGGATTTATACCAGATTAAGATCAATAATGTGAGATCCTACTCACCTTCACCATGTATATACTTTAAGAAGATCTTAAGAGTGTGCAAGAAAAACACTTGACAATTCCAAATGTGGCAAGCCATAATTACTGCATTTTCTGCACAAGGAAAGCTCCTGCCCACTCTGATTAGGATTCCCGGTGGCTGGACTCCTGACACCACGGATTTTTATAGGTTCTTGTCTTGTACATGAGATGAAATGCTCTATTCTATTTTTATACCAGATATTGTATATGTAGTTACATGTAGGTACAACGTATGTGGAGGTACATGCTTTAGGTATCCTGCTTCATATTACCTCAGGGCATTCTGGCAATTCCAAAATTGAGCTAAACATACAGAGAAATGCTTACTATTGTATATTAAATGTAAAGACTTTCTCTATGAACATATACAAACAAAACACTGGACAAATACGTTTCTGTGTTTGATTTGGTTTAAGAAAAATGGTGAAAGAAACTTGGTGAAAACTGGTATACTGCTCTGAATCTCTGTTTTATTTTGCCATAATAATTAGAAATAGGGGATACTTTTATATAGTCCATGACATAGTGTTCAAGAACAATTAGGTAAGAATAATAATGTAGCATTGGGATAGGTACTTAAATGAAGGATTGGCTCTTAATAGGAAGCCTATTTCCTTGAGAAATTTTAGAAGCATTCTTACTCTTCCCAAATGTTAGCAGAAGAGTGAATATTTGTTTTATTTGTCATCCATATTCAAAAGGTAGGGTAATGGTCTAGTTTAAGGTCAGCCATGTTAAGGAAGGTGGCTTCACTGTTTTTTTACTGAAAGTTCATTTTCTAGTGATTGTTTCACAGCTTCATTTGAATAAGTTTGAATGAACCTTCCCATCATTAGTTAGAACATTCATTTGGTAAACATTGGTCATTGACTCTTTCTACCAAATTATAAATCAAGGTAGCCTCATTATTTGTTGCCTTATGTTATCCTACTGTGGCTTTTGATATGAAATGGAGAAATTAGAATTACTTTTTTTTTAATGTTTACGTCCTTTAAAAAGAACAGACAGAATATATTGGAGTTGATTTTTTTGATTGATCCCAGGTCCTCATGAGGCAAGTATTTGCACTAAATAGTACCCTAGTGAAGGAAAAAAGCTCTCTGCCACTGTCATTGGTCTGTTTTCTTTCCCTCTGTATATCTCAAATTCATTATCCAGACAAGTAAACTCATTGAAAGTATGAATTTTAGGAAAACCTTATTTTAGAAAGGTAGATGAAATTTTTTCAAGCATTTCTATTTAATTTGTTACAATTTCCAAAATATTTATATATGTTAAAAATATGTATTTCAGCTGTTCTTCTTTGGTCATGCTGTTTTTTAACACCGTCTTTCATTAATACACTAAAATACTGTACAGTGTCATTCCAGTCAGTAAAATATTCCTTCTGAAAATTTTCTAGAAGATTTAAACAGAAAATTTTGGTTCAGTGCAAGTTTGAAATATTACAGTATGTTACGTTGCCAGTGCATAACCAAATTATATAATGGTTTGAGACACTTCAAAGATTCCTTGATCTTTAGTTAAATTGTTGTTTTAAACTGAGCATGAAAAGGTACATTTGTGAATTTGTTATGGAACTGCATAAATATAGTGTTCATTAGAAGGGGATATGTAGATTGCTATAGTTTATTAAGCTGCTTTGTAAATGATCAAGGAAATGTTTCCTTATTTTCTCAGGGAAATAATTGAAACCTGAAGGTACAAAGCAAAGCCTGTTCTTGCATTTTTGAATGACTAGATGAGAATTGTAGGTAGGAAGAGGAAAAGAAAAGAGAATCATTTGATATTTTTTATTTTCCTTTTTTACAGAACACAGCATAGAAGTTTGTAATATATGGTGTATAAAATTGTGGCACTTGGTTTGTAAGTTCATGTGATTTTCCTCACTGTGGGTGCAATCTGTGACAAAGTCCTGAGTTACAAAATGTAGGTGGAGTTATTCCTAAGTAAGTCTTGCTCCACTAAGAACTTTTAAGATTCAATACTTGTATTTTTAAATGTGTGCTTTTTCTAAATTCTGAATAGTTTCAAATGAAGACAAGCTTCAGTTTCAAATCAAGAAGTGTTCAATGCTAATATGAGCAGCAGAGGCTGACCACCTTGCAGAACAATGTGTTCAGTTAAATGAAAACCAGAAGCAACTTTATAAAACGTCATCCTGTCATGGAGTGGTGATATTTTGTTTGTGACCTTATTGTGATGCAATACAATTTAGTGTAGTGTGAGGGTGCTTCTTTTCAATGTGCTACACCACTCCACCGATTCAGTAGTCATTTTCTTGATAGCAGTGCACCTGTAACAATAGGACATCACACAGACTTCTGGTTTCAGACAACCATAAGGTTTATTGTACCTATAAGGAGATATTTATCTTTGAGAAGCTCAATATCTAACTCTCAGGTAAATAAATCCTGATTGAGTCTCAGCAGAAGTCATTAGCTATCTGTTAAGTCAGCTAATAGACAAAGATTCTGTGGGTGTTTGGTCTAAAAAGAAAACACACATATTGGAAGTTTTATTAGAAGGTTTATTTAAATGTTATCTATATAACACCATTTTTTTTTTTCTCTGCACAAGAAAGTTTTTAAATCTTTGGTGCACTTTATTCACTCACAGACACATTTTCAGCATTGAAAGACAACTATTTGTGATCTATCATGGTTCTTTAGTCATTGCTCTTTTTACCCAGAGTGCAGTTCTTAGACACTTTTTCTTCGATGTGGAGTTTGGATAATATTTTTCATTGTGCAAATAGATTGGGATTTTTTACAAGTACTAAGGTTTCAATGAATTTATCAATTGTTGTTGGTTAAAATGTTGGGTTTTTTTTCCAGAAAACATTACAATAATGCTTTGTTTCTAAGATTTTTCTTTCAAAGACCTGTCAGGAAACCAATTAATCATATTTGTAACGTAGTTGTTTTAATATATATACATACGTAGCTTTAGACACTCTGATATACTAAATCTAGACTTAAAGTAGTTTCTAAAGCGAAGATTTTTTTCTGATTGTTGAATTTGATGGTTTTGCTTTTAACAGACATTAGCTTGCATGGCCACTGTCATAACATGCCAATCAGAAATGGTTCAATGGTAATTCAAGTACCTAGGACACGTGTAAAGTTGTTCACATTTTCCTATTGACACCGGTTTCATTTCATTTAATTGGCACTTTACAAATAAGCATAATTAAATGCTGAGTAAGGTTGCACTCTTAACGACTTATAACAATTATAAATTATGCTATAGTGCTATAAGGTCCTTAATGTGTTATGCATGGGCCAGTGAAGCATTGTGGTTAAGTGGAATGCCCATGAGTGTGTAATGAGTATCACAGGGAGAAAAGATCACAATAACTATGTAAATGCTTGGTCTGTTGGCTAAGTAAGCTTTCTTACTAACAAGATTTACTAAAGACAAAAAAGTTTAATTTGCATAGAAGTCTAATTTAATAACTGGAGATGAGAAATATTAAGTCTGTGGCTCCATCTTTAGTTTTCTTTCCATTGTGAAGGAAGTAGTAAGGAGCTTTGGATTACGAGTAAAACATTAACAGCCTTAACCTTCAGCTGTCTCATTCTGTCATGTTCATTTTAGCTATAGATTAAATACATTTTTATGTGGACCATAAAGTAAGTGACATTAAAAGAAACAATGTTTGAAACTGGTAGTCAATATTATTTCTTTTTTAAGAGAGGTCTATTTCCAAGCATGTTGAATCTAAGTAATTTTCAGATAGCTTTAAGTTCTTTCTTGTCAAATGGGATTCCCTTTGAGAAGATTCTAATCCTTAATTCCCATCTGCTGTGTTCAGAGGTTACTGAATGCATCCCCTTTTTACTTAATTATTTTGTTCGTCTTGTATCATGGTGACTTTTCTAGTAACAGGATTAGATTAATGGAGAACTATAATTACTGTCCAGTCCCCAAACTGGGAAGAATGATAGATTGTCCCTTTCAGTTTAAAATCCAACTCTATTCACCTTCTTTCTGTGTGAATTAAAAGTAAACAGAAGACTACTACTGATAAAAATTTTGGATGACACAAAAAATATCAGAATGATGAACAAAGGTGAGAACAGTGCATTCTGTCAAAGCAGAGCTGACTGTTTAATAAACTGTGCCACTCAATGCAATAAATGCAGTCCTACAAGTAGAACTGAAGAGTCTGGGACTATATCCAGAAGAACCATAACTATGTAAACGGAGGCTAAAACAGCTCAAAATTATTTTCCAAAGCAGCAGTGAATGAAAAGAGAAGCCTAAAAGCACTGTTAAATAGATTCTTTATATGCTGTAGAAGGATTTGGAATGTAAAATTACATCAGAGTTTGGTGCTTGGGTGTAGCATTGAAATATTGAAATATTAATATTAACTTTATTTGTCTGTGCTCTTACAAAGTTTTGGAAAACTGAAAAGAGCAAAGAGCACTGTAAGTGGGAGGAAAGGCTTCAGAGTGAAAAGTTTTTCACTAGATTATGGGAAAAGTTAGCATTATGACAATATAGCAGCGCCTTTACAAGGAGAAATACTGGGAACTAGCGGTCTGAAAGAGGGCAACAAGTGTCAAGAATTTGAAATTGAAAGTGCACACTACCAAATACAGGGCAGATCTTTGACTTTATGATTAATGACTGGAATATTCAATCAAGGAAATAGATGATATTTTCTCCCTCTGGATCAGTTCAAAATTATACACTTTAAGGTAGACATGCTTCAGCCAAAACCGAACTGCTAGATTCAGTACAGTGCTATTTCGCTTAATGGCCTGAGTTCTACAGGAGGTCTAGTGGTCCTACCTGGCTTTTAACAGTGAGTCCATTAGATAAAGAATTTGCTGTTAAGACAGAATAACTTTCTATTTTGAAAGAATGTATTTTGACTGTGGATGCAGCAGGTTGCATGAACTCTACTAAAAGTCTAAGCTTTGCTTAAGATTTCTTTTCAAAGTGAAGGTTTTTACTTAAATAAGACTATAAATTTTGATGATTTGAATGGTTAAAAACACCGTACCTAATTAGTTTGCTAATAATGTGTTTGGGAAAAAATACTGCTTTGTTAAAACGTAGAAAGAAACACCAGGTTTCTGGCTTCGGTGACTCAGCTGCCCTCCTCTCAGGGCTGCCGAATGGTGCCCATCACCTGCTGGCTTCTCCCAGAGAATCTGAAAATATTTTTGGAAGCTGAAGACCACTTGCTTTGTAGTCCAGTTCATGCCTGGTTTGTGTAGATGGTTATTAGAGATGGTTACCTTTGACTGGAAGATATTTGGAGAATTGATGCTGTATTTCTTACTGAACCAAACTTAATCTAATGACTCTGTGTTTTATCTTTACTATGACAGCAGCACCTCATTCTGTTCCATCTCCTCTGATTCTTTCTGGTAAAATATTCTTCCATCCTGTCTGTACTACAATCTAACAACTACTTTACTCACTATGATTACTTTTCTCTGCATAGGGTTTTTTGGGTTCTGATTAGATCATGAGTTGTGAAACAAAAAATTCTCCTTCGTTTAAATGCTAAATTACCTGAAAAGTTTGATACAGATGTCTGGGCCAGAATGAAAAGTTGATGTTTAAAGGAACAAAAACAATCACAGTGGAATAAACCAACAATCCATGACCACTAAATACAGAGAATTTCTTCCATAGCATAGTAATTTGGAAGTAGCAGCAACAGGAAGAAGACAATGGGACAAGAACAGCACTTCAGTGGAAAAATATCTGTGATCATAATGTCCTGCTAATTAAACCAGCCTGCGTGAAGCTGATAGAAATGCAAAACACTATGAACCCTAGTGAAACAGAGATGGTAAACCTGACATCCATATACATATGCTTCAACTATTGGCAAGAGAAAACGTGACAGCTTCGTGTTCACATGGGGTGGCCACTTGTAATGGCATTTCTATGGCAGATATTTTTTTGATCTGCAACAATTGCATATCACAGATTAGAGCTTCTTTTCTGCTTTCTGGTAGGCAGTGTGGCAGCAAATTCTTAATTTAATTCATTTGACTATGCTTTGCATTATGAAAATAGTGGAAGGTGTGATGATTACATTTGGCATCCATACAATTGCCACATAAATTGATTTATTTTCCACTCAATTAGTGAAGCTTTCTTCAGATTCCTTAATTCAGGAGGCTTTGGCACAGAGTTTTTAATTTTGTAAATTCAGGCTGTTACTCTCTCAGATTTTGGACAAGGCTTTATTTACTAATTGTACATTGAATATATAAATATATATATTTCCCCTCCATACCTTGGGGGCATACGTTATAATATAATCAGTCTGGTTAATCCTTTCCTTCTTTTAATAGCAAATAAACATTAGCCTAAGTTCTTATTTAAAAACATGTACTATATTATTTTTAAGTATGCTTGGTTTTCACTAATTTCTACTTTATTACAGCAGTTGTCTTTCAATGTTGAAGTATTTATGTCAATGGTAATTTTCCTTAAGAAAGGGCATAGTGTCTTTCAATAATACAATAATTACCATAGAAGAAAATTGACCACTAATTGTCATTTCTGTAGTGCTTTGACTTTTAGCCATGAGCTGTCTAATGATGTCCTTATGAAGTAATAAAATGTATGTTAGTTATATAAAACAGATCTGACTCAAAAGGCCTAGATTAAAAACATCTATGTTATTAAAAAAAGGTGGAGTATGTTTATAATTTCTGTGTTGCACATTTTATTTACAGTTACAGTTTAAACGAAATCACAAACCTGAGTCAAAGTCTAGTGAGAGTTCTAAATTTGAAATTTATTTTGAGGTTTTAAGAAAAATGCATCTGCTGACTTTTATGTGCTGAGTATTTGTAGTAAAATTAAAAACCCACAAAAAATATATTTCTTGCACTTAAAAGAAATGTCTAATTCTTTCAAGGTAGAATAATATTACATTTAGAAATGTGCTTTAGTATATACGATATATTCAGGATATTGTTACAATAAAGTAAGCTAACTACATATCCTAAAGCAAAGCAGTGATAAAAATAGAGCTTTTATTCACAAAATAATAATATTAATGAAATTACAATCTGGAACAGGTCGCTTCCCTCCATAATTACTAAAATTACACATTTAATTAGTATTAAATAGATATTTTTAATTACATTTGAACCATGTAGTGGTTGTGATGATGACAAGACAGCTATATAAGAAACTAGAAAATGGGGGATGCAATATGACCTTCTGGTCCATGCTCATGGTCTAACAATACAATAAAAATTTTGAAAACAAAAAAAAAAATTAACTTGCCCATGAGAAAATAATGTGTCATTAAAGTGGAGTTGTTTTGTTGTGGGATTTATTGTGGTGGGTTTTTTTTTCATTTTGTTTTGTTTTGTTTTTTTCTTCCCAGTAGATAGAAAGCCTTTGAGTTATAAATGTTGGAATAAACTGTAGTTTCTTCTGGAAAGGTTCCACTCACATATCATGTAGGTGTAGGCTGTAAGATAAAGGAGACTAAAATTCTTAAGTGGTAAAGTGAATCTAAAATAATTTTTTATTCTTTATAAGTAATAAGATAAATTACTTCAAGTGTACTGGAGTGACAGGTACGTACACGGTGAAATACTTCAATAAATGCATAGTTAGGCACTTGGCTGTGGCAGACATTTTCTTAATAATTGTCTGCACTTGAATTATACGTCTCGATTTGTACAGTTTCAGTTACAGTTGAGCCTTCTGTTGTAGCTCTTTTACATGAAAGTAAAATGGTTCTTCACAGAATGCTAAAAAAGACAACATAACATATTGCCAGACACCAAAAAACACATAGAAAAAAAAAAGGAATTAACTGCAGTTCAATATAAGGAATAAATACAGAGAGCCTGAGTGGAGAAGAAAGTAAAACTTGTTAAAAAAATACCTTATTATCAGGGCTTTCTCAAATTCAGAGACATTGGGTAAAAGGAAAGGAGTTATCCACAATAGTAGACATACCAATCTTTAATCTGAATGCTATTCTTGGTCAGTTTTGTCTGATGTTTTGAGGATAAATGCAGGACCACGGTGAAGAAATTTTCACGGTTGTAAACAGTAGTGAGGAATTGTTAGTACAGAGGAAAAAGCTTATGTCCTGGAGTGCAAGAGCCAGAAGAGCACAATGAAATTTAATAGTATTATATAATAAAAGACAGATAGAAGGACTAATTAAAAGCCTATCTAGATGAAGATCTTAGTCATATTGTTTTGTTTTAGATAGTCCTGTGGGGAGCAGGGAGTTGGAGTCAATGATCTTTATTGGTTCCTTCTAACTCAAGAGATTATATGACTCTACAGTAGCTCTGATTTCATTAATTTGAAAGTGCCATTGGAGGAGAATGTCTTGGGAATATTAGTCAACCATAGCTGAATCACCACTGTGATGTAAAAAAAACAAAAAAACAAAAAAAACCCCAAACAAGTTGGCAATTAGAAAAGGTGATGATGTAATCTCATCTGGAATGTAGGTAGGTTTCTGGTCATCCCTGGTTAGTGAAGATAAATTCAATTTGGAAAATGTGCTTTCCAAGAGTGTAGAAATTGCCAGAGGAAAACCAAACCAAATTAAAAAAAACCACCAAAAGAACCCATTAACGTGAGTGTGATTTAAAGGTGAATACATTTAGACAAGAAGTTAGGAGAAAAAGTGTGTTCTGGAAGAGCCTGCCATGTGGGGCAACATATCTCACACAATTTTAAGATGAAAACAGATATGACTAAACTCAGCAGTCCAGAAATACAGAGCTATGTGTCCTTCTTAACTCCATTCCAATAGATCTAAACATTCACATGACGATGATTTTTGACACAGCAGTCAAACTCCCGTAAAAATTCTTCATTTAATAACAGAATCAGGGTGGTAATGCTTTCTGTCTGCACCTTGCATTTTTTTTCTTGTTTTCCTTTCTTAGTAAAGATGAATAAATATTGGAAACATAGCTGAAAAGTATGAAGTTAACAGGGTCACAGTGCTACCTAACAAATGTGAGGCAAAAATAAGGTCATGTTTATATTTAAATTTCCTTCCTCACTGTTTTAGAGAGGGAGATATCTTCCTTAATACGAACTTCCTGTCTTCTTGTGGGAGGTATAGGAGCCCCTGCCAAGTATACTGAAGGTACTCAGGGACAATTCCTACTTTAAAAGGAACTGCTGGAGCATTTCATATTATCTTATTTGAAAACACAACCAAGAAAGTTCTCCTTACGCCTTACTCACTAGAGAAATTTGAAATTACGTATTATGTTATTTCTGTACTGTCAGAGCAGTTGGTGGAGCTGCTAACGACAAGGATGGAGCATTAGGGTCCTCATGGTAGTTACCTTGTACTGATGATATAATTGTAGGACATAATTGCATATAATTGCATCTAAAAAAAAGAGAGAACAAAATCTTCCCTTATTTCCTGTCCTTCAGCATATCCCAAGCTTAAAACCAGTTTTCTTATTCTAAACTTTTGATACAAGTGTTTTAAATGAAAAATTTTCCCATTTTGTTTACTCAGTTTTCAAAAAAGAGGAATCTGATGCAAGTGGGAGGGATCAAATGATTAGTCATCCACAAATCCTTATTAACAGTCTACAAGCATTGATTCAATAACAAGCCCCCTGAAGGAAAATGGAAGAGGAAAGTAATTGTAATTCAGATTAACTTCTGTTTGTTTAAATTAGTTTAAAATTGTGACTACTGTACATACAAGAATTAAACAGAAGAGAGGTATTCCACTATGTATAATTTGGTGTGTTTCAAGTTGAAATGGAAGATCATTAATTTTTTTAATTTCACACATTCACCCCATGCATATACATAAACACTAAATGTTCCTATACATTAGGTTTCAATGTGAAAAACAGAGTCAATTTATTTGAAAAAGTGTCAAAGCAGGACATTTTTAATTTTAATATTTTTTTATCTTCCTATTTTTCAGTAAAAAGAATTTCAGAACAGTAGTACCAGATTTTGTGAACCATATTGGTTTTGATGAAACTGCGTATTTATGTTACATCAGTTCCTTTTATCCAAATGTCTCCGTGCCTTTATGTTATAATACATATAAATTGCAGCTGATTTTGGTATATCATGGTGAAATTAGTGGGAAAAAAAAATCTCTATTATATATATGTAATACAGAATTTACAGAATTTACAGAATTTAGAAATATATATTTTTTATATGCATGTAATATATATACTTCTAACTGTTACTTAACTGATGAACTGAAAACAACTAATATCCTAACTAATATTTTTATCCAGCTTGTCCTGATGAAAAGAAACTTACAGTGAAAAACTGTGCTAATAATTCTGAATCTTCATGGATACTTCAATATATTATTTTTTGCAGATATTTCAGAATAGAATGGAAACAATGACATAAACTTCAGAAAATTTCCATTTATTATGTCATAATAGCTAAATGGTTTTACTGAAGAAATGCAAAGACAGTAATTTTAAAGAAACATAGCATCTTAGAAATCACACTTTGTGTCAACTGATACTCTGGAAATGCAAAATCTTGAAAATCATGCTGTACAGCAGTTTGTCTAGGAGAGCAAAAGCTCTGAAGTTGTTAATGGTGTTAATGCCTGTCTTATGTTTAAAATTTACCCAGAAGCAACATCTGATTATACGACAGTAGAATTTCCTACTACTTATAACAGCCACTCAGTTTAAGAGTCCTAAAAGTTATGCAGAAAATATAGTTTTTTGAAAATTTAGTGTTAATAAATTTAGCATTTCACATATTTATGTCTTTGTATGAAACTCACTCCAGTCTTTCAATGTCCTTTTTGTACTGGTGAGCCCAGAACTGGACCTAACACTCCAGATGTGGCCTAACTAGTGCTGAGCAGAGGAAAATGTTCCTCTCCCATTTGACCTGCTAGCAACACTTTTCACAGTGTACCCTGGGATGCTGTCAGTCTTTGCTCCAAGGGCACATTGCTGGCTCTTGTCTGGCTTGAGTGCTCCCTAGATCCTTTTCTAAAAATCTGCTTCCCAGCTAGTCTGTCCACAGCATGTACTGGTTCCCTGGCACAGGACTTGACGTTTCTCCTTATTGAACTCCATGAGGTTTCTGTCAGCCTGTGATCAAAGCAATTAGCCGGGCCTGATTTACAGGCGTCATCTTAAGTGAAAAATGTCCCATAACTGAAACTGAGCCCAAAGAGTTGAGTGTTCCTCCTTTGTTGTAATCTTTGCTTCTGTATGTGTAATTCACTAAACGTAATTAAAAAAATAAATAATTGATGGTGATGGATACAAATATATAGAACTTTAGGATCACTCAGTTTTGGTTTTCTCCCTGTACTGTAGTAAAAACAATAACACTTTATCTTTCACCTTACAGGTAAGTATTAGATAAGCCACACATAAATGTGTATGGTTGACATGTATCAATTAAGAAAGTATAGCTTTTTCAGATTTGGCAAATAACCTTTGTCTAGAAATGTTCTATAATTTGGATTAATTATTTATTAATATAACAGTTGCTTTGTATTTATGATTTTAGCATCTTCAAGCAAGTCGATTGTCTAGCAGTACCCGGCATTGTGATATATGCTAAACAGCTAAAGCCAGCCCTATTTTCATTGTAGAAATGCTTTACGTTTCCAGAAAATCTGCCACGCTCTGCATTACCTGAAAAGTTAGGTTATGCCTGTCCTTTCTTCCTGTTCAAACAACCTAATCCTGATATTTCTTCTGTTTGTTTGTTTTCTTTGCATCACAGGAGTCATCAGGACTGCCTTGCACAACATGGACAGGGAAGCCAGAGAGCATTATTCCGTTGTCATTCAAGCCAAAGATATGGCTGGGCAGGTCGGAGGGCTGTCAGGGTCAACAACTGTAAATATCACACTCACTGATGTCAACGACAATCCACCCAGGTTTCCTCAGAGTATGTACAATTTCAGCATATAACTGTTTTGAAAATCGTGTTGATTTTCAGTGAAGTAAGAAACTATTAGTGAAATACATTTAGCATTCAAGTTCATAGCGAGAAGGCAGCCTGGGAAGTGCTTGGATTCACCAAGTTTTCCAGTGTTTTCAGATGAAACAGAGAAGTCATAACTAGAATATTAAAACCAGTGAAGATTTCTTTCAGTTAAATACTGAGTAAGAATGAGATGGGTAGCAAAGAAATACTCTTGTCATATGTGGGTTGTTCTCCAGTCCTTTTTAACTGTATATTTCAATAGCTGTGTGATTTTGGTCCCAGAAGTGATAGTGGTCTACTTCATGATAGACAACAATAAAAGGTCACATTATAAAGATTTAATCCAGCATGCCTTTGGCTGCTTCCATACACATTTATCTATTTTTTTTCTTTCTTCTTTCTTTATACCCATGTGAACTTGTAAGTTCACTTTTCACATTAGACATGGTCAAAACCGAAGCTGTTTCTCACTGTTGTTAAATGATGTAGTTGAATGAATTGTAAATGTTGATGTCAAACTGAATGTTCTCACATGCACATATGAAAAGTATATGCTAGAATACTTTTAGAATAACTTCATTTGACCACTAATAGCAAGTTCATTTCTATGCAAATCACTGGCTGCACATTGATCTGACACAGCAGTTGGAGTCTTGAAGGAATTATGAATTCAGATGAAAATTTATTCTAAAGTACTCTGGAATGTAATTTCATAGCTAAAACTGCTTTCCCTTGCAGATTGGCTTAAGGCCAATAAGAATACTGGAATCTAGATTTACACATTGCGTAAGCCCTTGTTGAACGGAACAGAATGGTAGCTATAGGTACATCCACTGTTAAATACATCAAGCTTTTGTAATAAGAAGATTTATAAATAATAACAGACATCACAAAGTACTGGGAAGAAACAAGCTCCCTAGCCATATACATTATGTAAAATCTGATCAAGCAGTAAGAAGGCTCAATAAAAATGTTGTAGAAATGAATATTCCATGCCTTACAAACACATAAAAACATAACACCTTTGAAACGCAGCCTGAAATGAAGTATATTTGGCTTTATGTTCCACAGAATTATCATTGCATCCACCACTCTATTTAATACTTCCTAACTATTGGAAAGGCAAAAGGTAAGGCATATATTCAAACAAATAGAACATCTAAAAGAGTTAAAGTAGAAAAAATGTCCTAAGTTTCCTGCAGACTTAGAGACAGATGGATTATCACATACGTGGTTTCAGTAATTGTCCTCTCTTAATTTGAATGGAAGGTTTTGGATAATAAACTGACTGGCAGGCAGAGCTGTATGTTGGCACATATTCCTTCATCTGTATTAATTGAAGAACTATAAAATATTCAGGGCATATATTATAAGGAATTTTAATAATTACAAAAAATAATTGAAACCTACAAACCTTCATTTCGTATTTAATGAAGACTCATTATTTACCAAAGCAAAGTAAAAGAATGTATTTGAACATTTATCATTTTTAGCAGAAAATATTAATCCTAGAACAAGTCTAGACTTCAAATATTTATTTTATCTTTCCTTAAACAGGATTCCTGTATCACACTTATGACCATAATATTGCTTTTTTACTCCTTTTCAACAAGTCTATTTAAACCCTTTGCAAAAGAATGGTAACTAGATGTTAGTAATACAGAAGTATAGATGACCTACAGTCGAGCCATCTTAGCATTATGAACTATTACAATAATTCATGAATATTGCACTAATAGAAATAACTTCATTGCTTATTTTTCTTCTCTTTTCTTTGTATGCCATGACTTTCAGTTAAGTTTCTTTTCAATGTCCTTATTAGATGGAATGCTAAATGAGACTTGCTGAGGCTTGTCACATTCAGAATTGAAATCAAGGGAAGTGCTAACCAAAACTGCATGTATCAAGTGTATAACCCTTGGGACAGGCTGAGCCTCAGCTAAGCTGCAGACTTTCTTTTGGTTAGTTTCCTTTTATCCATTACCATGCTTGTGTGTTTTGAATCTAACTGTATCAGTACTTGACTTGAGAATGTTCTGGGAGCAGATCCGACTGATGGTTTTATTATTTGTTTTATTTTGAAATATGCTTTATTGTGTAAATTTAAAAGATCATACCTTTCTGCCTTTGGTAGATTGATGTTCATTAGAGATGCATATAAAGAAGGGTATGCAGGATTTCTGTCCCTTAAAAAAACACTTAAGTAGAGGTTTTAATTATATCTGCTTAAATGAATTTGCTGGTTTTTTTTCTCTAAATATAACTCTCTCTAAATATAACTGACTTTCATTCAAAGACATTACTAATGGAAGAACTACAGTTCTCCAAAATATCAGAAAGTCTATGAGGAAGAATATGAAGCATTACTGCATAATTTTATTGGTCTGATGGTGACAGTTCTGAAATACATGGTAATAATACAATCTGGAATAGAAAACATAGCTGAAAAATTCTACTTAAAAAACATACCAGTATATATCAGAAGTAAGCAAGGAGTTGCAATTTCATCAGAATAACCTGAATTCTCAAATACATTTTGCTTATCAATTACTTCAGTGTATCTTGTACGGTGCTGATTTCTTTTTCTACATCACCACAGATTTCCTTTCTTGAGAGAGTCTAGTTATAAGTGATCTATTTAATGTAAGCTGATAGGTAATGTTCTGCATGGGAAGATTTTTTTCTTTTCAGCCAAATTTTGCTGATCAGCTGATTTTTTTTTTCAGATAATTTTGCTAATCAGCATCTCCAGTTGTTGTTAGTTTTACCACTGATGGATCCACTTGGTTGATGACTGAGTACCCTAATTGCATAGTCATGAATTTCAATAATCTGACAGAAAATGTTCCATCTGCTGATGACACTGTTATCAGCCTTGAGTTGCATCACAATTTTCTGTATAATTTTCTTTAACTAATTCTTGCTGGTCTTGTTAAGGATTAACAGATTCTGCACGTTTTATTTTGTTTAGGATGAATAGGTTCTGATTCTATCAAGATGATCACGCTAGGCAGATGCTTCCACTGACACATTTTGTACATTGTTGTGTGTTTTGCACATTATTGTGTGTATAGTCTAATTTTACAAGGAAATTATTTCCCTGATACCCTATTTGTAGATTTTTGTTGTTTCATACATCTAGCTCTGTTCTTTAGGATAAAGAAGAATTTGAATACAAGTCATGGCTTAAAAGACTTTTACAAACTTGATCATTAAGGCTTAGTTGTTTCATGGCAGTATATAGACATAATGAGAAATCATTTCTATGCATAATCAGTTTGGCTGCACTTTTTACAACGTCATTGTATGGAAAATACACAGCCGTATTTATGTAGGAATGTTGTTTCAAGATGCTTCCATTAGTTCTGAAAAAGGAAGTTCATATACCAAAAGGAGATATTAACTCTGTTCTATGCTAGTATGATCACTACTGGCTTTGTCAGTATAATTCATTAGCTGATTAAGTGGAAAGGTATTGGCTGTTCATTTTCTTTTGAAATTTATACTCCAGTATCTTTTTTCCATATCCCAAGTTCCACATAGTACAACCAGTTCCTATGATCCCCATACATAACTGTCAGTGTCCTCTCTCTCCCCACTGCCTTGCACTGTAGACTGACCCATCCTCCTGTGGTGACTAGTCCAGAGCTATTTTCTGGGTGATTGACCACTTGGCAACTGCCGAATGATAGGAGCAAAGCAGAATATTCTCTGATTTTCTTTCTCTCCTCTATCCAACCAGTAATTGTTAAGCTTGTAGAATCATAATTTCTTTGAGGGCTCTTCCCTTCTGTTACATTTACCCAGAATTGGACAGGGGTGAAAAGTTACTGGAGACTATAGAATTAAAATGATTATAAAAATCATATGTCCTCAGGAAACTCAGATTTAAAACAAAACAAGAATAGGTCTTGATTGGTTTGGTTTTAAATTGCTGACATCTGATCAACTGCACCTTTGTAAATTAGGTTTTGCTTATACCTAGTTATTTAGTTTCCTGTTCATTGTGTCGTTTATGTGATAATGATGAGTCCAGAAATAATCCAGTGACCAGGAAGTATAAGCAAGAATTTAATTCCTGAAATTGTTCTACATTTAAATGTTGCTTATTTATTAAGGGTTTTTTACCTTATAATTAGAGAAATACCTTTTTCATATTTCACACTACACCACTTACTGCCTGTGTGACTATTCTCAATAGCTACTAGCTATAATATACTAAAGATAAAATGTACTGCAATTGAATAGTCCCAAGTATTAGTTACGGCAGAAAAGATGATTAGATATTTTAGTGAGACCTTAAATCAGGCTGGAGGGACATGTGGAAAGTCAAATTTAAAGCCAGAATTGCACAGAACCCTCATACTTTGCTCTTCAGAAGTTATGTTCCTGCATATAACTTTATTCCCTTTCTTCAAAAGTAAAGTTACTGTCCTAGAAATTTTATTCTCATTTTTCTTATTCCAGAGTTGCACAGTTAAGACTTTGATACTACTATATTCAATACTATATTCACTTTTTGTTTCTACAGGTGGTTCACATTTTAGGATATGCTTTCCTAGAATTGTAATTTACATATTACCAACATTTTTTATTATATATTTATTAAGGGAGATAAACAGAAATATAAACGATAATAATTTTATTTAATTATTTTTTTCAATTTCTAAGATCTAGGATCATTCTTGCTTCCTAGCAGTTAAACAAAGTCAGCTTTGGAAAAAGTTCTTTGTGTAAATAGTAGACAGGATGAGTCTGGTGTGCATGATCAATCTACTGAAAGGCAATTATTAATATCTCATTAAAAGATAAAATGACTAATATATACACATGCCAGGGGAAATGCCAGGATATTAGCTATTTCCAGGTGATAACAAAATACATCAGTCTACATTAATATATTTTATGTCCAAAACAAGAACTACTTAAAAATTCAATGTAACTTTGTTTTTAGTGAAATTGAATCAACAAAATGCAATTTAAAGGGTAGACTATCATGAGAAAATTTAAGGGCTTCTCAAAGACAATTCCTTTCGCTGTGCCTTTAAAACAACTCTGGTTAATACTGAGAGCTTTCTGCAAAACTGATTTCTTGCCCAACATGGTAATCTTCACTAACTTGATACACAAAGATTAATCCAGAACACTTTAGTATATTATTAGGAAATCCTAAATAACAGGGGAACTTTGATACAAAAAAATCATCCATCTAAATAATTACTTCTGTCCTAGGCATTCTACCTATTAGTGCTGATGAAATGTATACATTATTTCAGTAAAGTTACAATGCTATCTACAAGAATCAGGTTTTAGTTACCAGTGTTAGGAAAGAAAGGTAGGAAAGTTTTCTTCTGTTAAGAATGTTGTTGGGACTGTGTTTAAGGTTGCTGTAAAAGTCTGGCAATACATTTCATGGTGTGAATGCCTTTTAGAAGCTGTACTCTTTGTTAAAGAAAATATCTATTAAAATTGGTACATATTCATATAATAGTCACACATCTTAATTCTGATGCTAATGATTATTTTATTTCTCTCATATTTTTAAAGGCAGAGAATGGTTTCAATTAATTGTGTTTGTAAAGTGTGCGCTCAGGTTCCAAAGTGAATGACCAGTGAGTGACATTTTCTTTGTGACTATGGTAGGCATTCAGTATACTGATTTTTTCTGCCTTTACAGAGAATTGCTGTAGTAAATCTCCAAGCCCCCTGATCTTAATTGTTCATTATTTAGAAATGTCTAAGGCATCATGACAGAAACCAAATGTGGGCCAGGTAAATATGAGCTATCAGGCTTCCATTTCTTCCAGTTTTCAGATCACGAGTTTTCTTCAGACTGTGACAACCAGGAGTGCATGTGAAGGGCAAAAATGCAATTATATGCTTGCATTACCCAGTGAAGGTGTGTGACTTGAATCTGCCAGACCAAGAGGCAACAGCTGTTAGTCTTAAACATAAAAGAAATATGTCACTTTTTTGATCCTCCAGAAGAATTTAGGATCACCTGCCTAGCAAGGCTGTTTCACAAGGACAATGGGCTGTTTAAAAAGCATCTAGCATCAATAATGTCCTAAAAATTACCAGCCTCAGTGATCTGAGTGATTTTCAGGTGGAAACTCATCACTTATTCTAATCTTAATCACAAACATAACTCCCACTGCACTGAGATGTAAAAAGCAGGGGCACATCTTCTTCCAGCCAAAGTAGTCTATTGCATCTAAGTAGAATGTTGGGATTTTTTCTACATTAACCCAACTGTTATGTTGTCCAGAGTTTCAAGGAAAGCAAAATGTCTGATTTCTGAAGATTGCTTTAATGTCATATTTGCAAATAAGAAATAAACTTCACTTATACTTCAAATATGTTTAGAAAGTGGAAAAGTGTTGTAGTTTTGTCAGGGAAGATCACAGAATATTAATGGTTGGAAAGGACCTTCTAGATCACCGAGTCCAACCATACCCATAACAAAAAAAAACCACCTAAAAAAAACCCCAAATGCCTAAATATCTAAATACCCTGATCAAACATGACTTCAAAACCACAAAATATCCCCCTACATGCCCGCCACTAGAGCATGTCTTGAAGAACTAGGTCTACCCATTTCTTAAATACCTCCAGGGATGGTGACTCAACTACCTCCCTGGGAAGTCTGTTCCAGTGCCTCACCACTCTTTCTGTAAAGAATTGATTCCTAATACCTAATCTACACCTCCTCTGCCGCAACTTCAGACCATTTCCTCTGGTTCTGTCAGTACTTACTAAGGAAAAGAGGCCAACACCCACCTCTCTACAACCTCCTTTGAGGTAGTTGTAGAGGGCAATGAGGTCCCCCCTCAGCCTCCTCTCCAAACTAAACATCCCCAGCTCCCTCAGCCTCTCCTCATACGACTTCTTCTCTAACCCCCTCACAAGCTTGGTAGCTCTCCTTTGTACACATTCCAGCATCTCAATGTCTTTCCTATAATGAGGAGCTAAGAACTGAACACAGTATTCGAGATGAGGCCTCACAAGTGTTGAGTACAAGGTCACAATAACTTCCCTTCTCCTGCTGACCACACTATTCTTTATACAAGCCAGGATCCTGCTGACCTTCTTGGCCACCTGGGCACGCTACGACTCATGCTGTCTCTCCACCAGCATCTCCAGGTCCTTTTCTGCCAGACAGCTTTCCAGCCACTCATCCCCAAGCCACTCATCCTTTGTAGCATTGCCTGGGGTTGTTGTGAGTTAAATGCAGGACCCAGGACTTTGCCTTGTTGTACCTCATACAATTTGGCCTCAGCCCATCAATCCAACCTGTCCAGGTCCCTCTGTAGAGCCTTCCTGCTCTCGAGCAGATCAACTCTGCCACACAATTTGGTGTCATCCTGGCTCACTGGGGAGGTCCCATATGACTGGAAATTGGCAAATATCACCCCAATCCATAAGAAAGGCTGCAAGGCTGACCCTGGTAACTACAGGCCTGTCAGCCTGACCTTGGTGCCTGGCAGAGTTATGGAGCAGATCATCCTGTG
>JANHFX010023035.1:0-21808 GCA_027560015.1 Chloroceryle amazona | reverse complement strand
TTGGAGTTGGATCAGGGGTTGGACTCGATGATCTTGGAGGTCTTTTCCAACCCAATCTATTCTATGATTCTATGATCTGCCAGCTTACTGAGGGTGCTCTCAATGCCCAGGTTCAGGTCATGAGTAAAAATTCCAAAAAAGACTGGACCCAAAACTGAGCCCTGAGGGACACCACTGGTGACCGGCAGCCAGCTCGATTTCACCCCATTAATCACAACCCTCTGGGAACAGCCAGCCAGCCAGTTTTTAACCCACGGAAGAGTCCATTTGTCTATACCATGTTTCACCATTTTCTCCAGGAGAATGCTGTGGGAAACTGTGTCAAAGGCCTTACTGAAGTACAAGTAGACAAGATCCACAGCCTTTCCCCCATCCAAAAGGCGAGTTACATGGTCACAGAAAGAGATCGGGTTGGTTAAGGAAGACCTCCCCTTTCATAAACCCATGCTGGCTGGCCCTGATCCCTAGGCTGCCCTGCAATTGCCATGAGAGCTCACTCAAGATGATCCTCTCCATGATCTTTCCCAGTACTGAAGTCAGGCTGACAGGCCTGTAGTTCCCTGGGTCTTCCTTCTGGACTTTCTTGTAGATAGGTTTCACATTAGCCACCCCCCAGTCATCTGATACCTCCCCTATTGACCAGGATTGTTGAAAAATGATGGAGAAAGGCTTGGTGAGCTCTTCTGCCAGTTCCCTAAGTACCCTTGGGTGAATGCCATCTGGCCCCATAAACTTATGAGTGTCTAGGTGCAGAAGCAGATCATCAGCTACTTCTTCCTGGATTATGGGGGGTTGTACTGTTCTCCATCCTTATCTTCAAGCTCAGGAGGATGAACGCCCTGGGTGCAGTTGGTCTGTGCATTAAAGACAGAGGCAAAGACAACTTTATGTATCTCAGCCTTTTCATCATCCTTGGTTGCTGTGTTCCCCCTCACATCTAGTAAGCGATGGAGATTCTCCCTGGTTCTCTTTCTGTTGATGATGTACTTGTAGAAACTTTTTTTGTTGTCCTTTATGTCAGTGGCCAAGTTGAGTTCCAGATGGGCTTTTGCCTTCCTAATTTTCTCTCTTTATAATCTGACAAGATCTCTGTACTCCTCCCAAGTTGCCTGGCCCTTCTTCCAAAGGTGGTAACCCCTCCTTTTCTTCCTAAGTCCCATCAAAAGCTCCCTATTTAACCAGGCTGGCCATTTTCCCCACCCTTTTATCTTACAGCACATGGGGATAGCCGTCTCCTGGGCCTTTAAGATTTCCTTCTTGAAGAGTGTCCAGCCTTCCTGGACCCCTTTGCCCTTCAGGACTGTCTCCCAAGGGACTCTCCGAACTAGTGTTCTGAACAGTCCAAAGTCTGCCCTCCAGAAATCCAAGGTGGAGGATCTACTCACAGCCCTCTTCACATCACTAAGAATCGAGAACTTAACCAATTCATGATCACTAAGCACAAGACGGCCTCTGACCACCACAACTCCCACGAGTCTTTCTCTATTTGTGAACGGGAGGTCAAGCAAGGCATCTTCCCTGGTTGGCTCATCTACCAGTTGTGTCAGGAAGTTATCTTCCATACACTCGAGAAACCTGCTAGCCTGTCTGCTCTCTGCTGTGTTATATTTCCAGCAGATGCTTGGTAGGTTGAAGTCCCCAACCAGAACAAGGGCTGGTGATTGCTTCAGCCAGCTATTTATAGAATATTTCATCTGCCTGCTCATCTTTGTTGGGTGGTCTGTAGCAGACTCCCGACACAATATCTGCCTTACTTGCCTTCCTTTTTATCCTTACCCATAAACACTCAACTTTATCATCATTGAAATTAAGTTCTATACACTCAAAAAACTCCCTTACAAGGCCACACCCCTGCCTCTCTTTCCTTGTCTATCCCTTCTGAAGAGCTTATATCCACTCATCACAGCATTCCAGTCCTGACAGTCGTCCCACCATGCTTCTGTGATGGCAACTACATCATAGCTGTCCTGCTGCACAATGGGCTTCAGCTTATCCTGCTTGTTGTCCATGCTACGTGCATTAGTGCAGATGCACTTGATCTAGGCTTCCTATTTCACTCCTACCCTCTGTCCTTTACCCCTAGGCTCATTAATGGTAGGCCATGCTTTATTCCTTCCCCTTTCAATTCTAGTTGCCTGACCACTGCTGTGGTTACTAACCTGTTAGTGAGCCCTGCGTTTTTATTGTTGCATATACCACCCTTATCTACCTCAGGTGGAATGGCAGATTGATGGCTCTTCTCTAGTGAGCCTGGTTTTATCCCCTTCCCCCTTTGAGCCTAGTTTAAAGCCCTCTCAATGAGCCTCACCAACTCCTGAGCAAGGATCCTTTTCCTCCTTTGAGGCAGGTGTAGATGATAATACCAATGTAGATGAATAAGCCAAACACACATCTTGATTTTTTTTTACTCAGTTTAGCTGAATGAAAGGGATATTGTCATCAAAAAGAATATTCAGAACAAAGACAGTGGATATAAAATTGACTGAATAGTAAAAGTTAAAAATAAAAATTCATAATATTGATGAATTAAAATTGGTTTTATTATATTAAAAATAAGCATAGTAAAGAAAGATGTAACAAATATCCAAAACATAATGTGAGAAACAGAGTTATAAAAACTGCAGTCTCAAAAGAGAAATCCAGAACAATTTATTACATCTAATAAAAACAAACAGCTCTGTGAATGAAGAATAACTGTACAGTATAAAGCCACTGGGCAAGACTGAGCACAGCCGAGAGTTAGAATTTTAGTTTTAAACTTTAGTTTTATCAAAGATGGCTGGCAGTAAAATGTGAGACGTAACTTCATGAATGCCAGGAACATAGATTTGTGTGTGACCTCTCAAAGGTCATTTGACCCAAAGGCCCACTTAAAGCAGGTTCAGTTAAATCAAGTTGATAAGGGCCTTGTCTAGTCAAGTTTTGAAAGGTCCTTTTCAGGTCCTTTTTCTGAAAGCTGTTTTACAGGTGATTGGCCCCAAGCATGTACTGCTGAATGGCATTAGTCATACCCCGCTGCCTCTATTGAACGCTATGAGGTTCCTGTCAGCCAATTTGTCCAGCCTGTCCAGGTGCCCTTGAACCCTGCCCTCCAGCAAACTGACCAATTTTTCCCAAGTTTGTACTGTCTACTTGCTTGCTGCAAGTACATGCAACCCATCATTCAGGTCATTAATTAAGAGATTAAACAGTTTTGGCCACAGTTCTGATTCCTAACCAACTACAGTTAATTGTCTGCCAGTTGAATTTTGTGCTTAAAATCATTAGACTTTGAGCCTGGCGCACTGTGTAATTTATTCTTCATGTCTTATCAGTTTGACTCATGACTATCTACGTCGTTGAAGATTTGAGCAAACTTTCTTCACACAGCACTTTAATGTACATTTACAATATGGTGGTATTTTATGTAGGTGGTGTTATCTATGGTGGTGGTATTATCTGTGGTGGTGTTTTATGAAATCGGTTGCTGCCTTCATCAGTTTGCTAGTAGATAGACAAAGGCATCAGTGTATAAGCTGTGATGTATTAATGAATGCATCTGTTGATTCATCACCAAGCAGTTTGTTCAATTTATCCATGTTACTATAACTATAACAAATAACAAGCAGGCCAAATACATACTTATTTCTCTAGTAGTTCCGTATTATGCCTCTCCTCAGTTCCTTTAAGTAAGGTAATTCCTACTGTTCAAGAGGACATTGTAACCTATAAAATAAGTCAAAATTATCAACAAAATAGATTAATAAATAACATAAAGTGAATAACATGCTTATTGAGTCGCATTCAATACTGTCATACTTTTTTTTTTGATTCAGAGAAAGAAATTGCTTTTCTGGGATAAAAACACATCATTATAGGTTGCCTTTAGGCTAAGTGAAATAAGAAGTAAATTGTTCTACAGATTAAGAATTTTTTGTATTGAAATGACAGATAAGCCATGTAGTTTATTGAAAGAAAGATGAAGATCACCTGTATGTATTTGAACAGTGTTTCTGTTAGCATAGATTAAAGTCCTGCAAAGTGATGTGACTATCATATACATTAACTGGAAAAGAGTATTAATTTACTCATTTCATGAGCTGACTGACTGCATCTGAGAGAATGTTGACATAAAAATTAAGAACCAAATCAACCTCTGCAGAATCTTTATCTATAAGCCAACAGGCAGCTCCTCTAGAACAATTTAGAGCATACCCAAGACTGAAATTTCTGCGTTACAACAAACTCCTGGAAGACTGTGATGTTGGGATTGTAGGAACAGTATGTTCAACTCAGGCAGATTTGGTGAAACACTTTTGATACAGACTAGGTCCTGATCCTTAGGGCTCCTAAGCTTTCTGCCAATTTTTCGAGGGTTGAAGCAGTCTCGTGGTTTATAGTGAAGAATCATAAATTCACAGTATATGCATCCCACATTACTTTTTAATGTTCTATCAAAATTGATGCAATGCCCAAGGAAGTATTCAACTGAGACTTTAGTTGATTTCTCTACTTTCCAATAGTAAAGTTTACAGTGATTCAGTGTTTATTAAGAGCATTCCCAATTTCCCCCAGTAGTCTAAATAAGTGTCTACAATATATTTTATCTAACCTGCATGTTATTGGATCTTATTTTCATATGTGTTTGTTTATTTAGATAGTATTGTTTGTAATTACCTGTTTGGCTCAACTTTGCATGAGCCGTCTTCAGGCTGTCCCTGTGAAGCAGTGGTTGGGAGACATTTCTGACCTTCTGATCTAAAAGGTTTTCTTTTTTAACACTTTTATGTTCATTCCATCCACTTTTTATTGAAACATTTCAGTTCTACAAATACTGACAGATAGTTAATGAGTGATTTCAAATATTTTACTTGAAGTTTTAGTATTTTAGAACTTTTGAAGCTGGTGTCAGTAAAATGATTTTCTGAAACAGATGGCTAACACTTGGGGTGTGATTATAAAGCAGAATGTAGTGTCATGTGAATATATTTGAACTAGCCTGACTATTTTGAAGTCTCTAATTAGTTCACCCTATCATACATGGGTTACAACACTTCCAGTTCCTGAATTTACTTGATTATATAATGTATTTTTTATGGCCTCTATATACCGCATTCTTTATGGCTTCAACATTTACTTTTTTGGAATACGTTAGTCAGAGAAAGAGTGTTAAAAAACCACATTTCACATTAATTTTAACAATAAGTAAATTCCAAAATGAATCTCACTCCATCATTATAATTTTATGTATGAAATAAAGCCACCAGCAGTTTGAACATGTCAGTTGACATCATCTGTAAGCACTAAGCATGAAAGAATGCACAACAGAGTATTCTTTTTGGAAATTTGTGACGATAGCTTCTATATGCATATCAAAAAATTGAAACAAAGAGTTAACTGTTTTAATTAAATCAACTACTAAGAAATTTTCCTGTTACGTCAGTGTTGGTATTTTCTTTTTTACATCCAAAATTATACCTTTTCTCTTGTTCTGATGGACATTTCTTGTTTCCCATTGATATTTTTTTCCAGTGCATGGTAACTTATTTTTTGTTTTCCTAGGAAACCTCTCTTTCCTTTTGACTGACAATATTTACTGCAACTGTCCATCCTTTTTACACTACTATTTCTTAATTAACTTTATGGGCTAGCATTATAGAAACAATTCAAGACTATAAATAGGTTTACCTTTGATATGTAGTGTTTTCTGATGCACTGTCCTGCACTTCAGTGTTGTGCTATTGCTTTCACTATCACAGAATGCCTAAGAGGAATATAGAAGAAACTGTAGAGTTTCAGAAGTTATGTAATAACAGAAGTTCTTATTTTGCATTCTTTTCTATGTTGATGGTTGACCTGTGATGTATACTGTGCAGACTGTTGGGGTGGGACCTGGTTGGGGAATTGCTTGTATGGGTGGGGGTTTGGTATGTGCAGACCTTCTGTTCAATGTGTATTCACCTTTTCAGTGCTGGTATGTTTCAGCATCCCTGCTGTGTTACATCCTGGACATTGTTGGAGAAAATTTCTATGAGCTCTCTTTCTGGACTAGTTTCACATGGAAAATGAGGTTTATGTAATCACATTGTCGCTGTCACTTTTTTCTCCTTGTGGCACCTTCCCGTTACCCAGGCGACTTCGTGAGATTCAATCCAATAGGATAGAGAGGGTTAAGAAAATTATCCTTCATTATCTTTCAAAAAAATATTTCATTTTCTAATGATTAACCTAAGAGGTTATAAAAACACTAAAAGGAGGTCATAGTTGTTATGGATGTTTTTATAGGCACAATTGCATAATACTTTCATGTACCCATTATTTTCATTTGTTTACCATGGATACCAATTAAAATTTGAGTGCAAAGGGGTTTGTGCTGCAACAAAAACACTACAAAGTGGTAATGGTAAAATAATAAGATGATAGGTTTTTCTTTAGAAAAAAAAAAAAAGTTGATTCAGTATTGCAAAAAAAAATCATACAACGTTCCAAAACTGATTGCATTTCAGAAAAATGCATTTTTAATATAGAAAGATTTTCCAGTTCAGAAGTACTCATTTGACTACTCATTTGATAGTAAGTTAGTGAAGATAGATATATTTTGGCTATGGAGAAGATAAACTTTTAAAAATACTGGTGTGAAGTAAGCTTCATTCAGAGTTAATTTCTGTGTTACGTGATGAACAGCAAAAAATAACTATGAAAACCAAAATTCTGCATTAGTTTATTTGGATTTTGAATAGGAAATGAAGTCATCCCAAGTAAAATACAATTGCCTTTTGAATTCTTTCAGAAATATGATATATTCATAGGTTTATTTGTCCATTTTGTGTATAAAATACTCTTCCATTTACTCAATAGTGTATAGAGCACGTTACAGTTCTTTAATTCAGTGCGACTAGAAAATGTTCGAGCTATTGTGTTGGGATTTTTTCCCCTCAGAACATTATCAACTCTATGTTCCTGAATCAGCTCAAGTTGGATCAGCAGTTGGCAAAATCAAAGCAAATGATGCAGACACTGGTTCAAATGCAGACATGAAGTACACAATTATAAATGGTGATGGCTCTGGGGTGTTCTCCATATCTACTGACAAAGAAACAAGAGAAGGAATTCTTTCCCTGAAGAAGGTAAGCAATAGACTTTGATGTTTCCCTGTGTAGGTAATTAAAATATAATGATGAATGTTGAATAAGCATATACAATGATGAAAATATTTCATTGAGTAAAACTATTGAACCATGAACTTCAACAGTGTCATCTTCTCGACATTGCTTCCTGAAACACTTTAAATCTTTGATGGAAAGGCAGGGAGAAAAAATATTCAAGGAAAGAATCAGTTATTTAAATCTTCTGTGCCTTCTGAATGGTCATATCTAATATTTATAATAAGGTATATTTTACTGAATTTTGGATAGTTTATTTTTTCTGAATGGTGGGTTTGCAAATTAAATTTCTTTGAAAGAAGTAAAATTCGTCTGAAATTTGTACTGTTTCCTCCAAACTGCATGAATCTTTACATTCCGTAGAAAGTTTATCTTTCAGATTTTGTAGACTGTTATTCTGTGACCTACTTGCAGCTGGCGTCTGAATGGTCAAATATTGTGCACTGTGTAACACAAATACTGACCTGTTGATAAAGACTCAGAATATAACTGGTCAAGCCATCACACAGTTATTATTTATATGAATTTCCAATTTTTAGTCCAGTCAATTTAAACTATTAAAGTGTCCTCACCATTTAATTTTCTTCTTAACTAAATTCCATACACAAATCCAATTCTGTAGATAATTTCACCTCCATGTTAAGTCCTCTGAACTGAGTTCATAGTGAATGGTTCCCGAAGTGTCTGGCAACTTATGATAATATTCTATGGCTAGATTTAAATATGCTTTTATAATAAACCAGAGAGATGGGATTACTTATATTTAAGTAATATTATTTTAAAAAACCCTTTCAAACAAAGGGAAATTTTTTCTTTATTTCAGTTTTCACTTGGGCTAACGATATCAATTAGCAATTCTCACATGGATTTGTAGTTACTGAGTCTTGTACACATCAATTATATCCATATAAAAGTAAATTTGTACTCATATTTGGTAATATTTATCCTTGGCATGATTAATGGTAGGAGGAATAAAAACTAGAGAAACTGTGGGAAAAGAGAATAAATAAATCTTAAAGAATGTTATTTTTTTTTATCTGAATAGATATGTATTTATGTAAATGTCTATTTAACACCTTAAAAATATTTTGTAACTGAAGAAAATGTTATTTTTGCAATTCATAATGATTTTAAGAGTTCCTATCGCTCCCAGTGTCTCAAAAGCTTTAATTCAGTGTCTTTTGTAAAGCTTGTATATTACCCACCTCTTTGAGCCACATAAAAGTGAAGTCTGTCTTTCTTACACAGCTGCTGTTATTTCCTGGTGTCCTTCATGTAGTTAATGATGTAATCTGTTACTTTTTATTCAAAGTAAGCGTTGTTCTCTGATTAAGAGTTCATCATGACAATTATTCCTTAAATGCAACATTTGTGCGTATTGAGAACATGAAGCTGAAAGGAAGAATTTGCAGCAAAATTAAAGGGTCCATACAAAAAAATAATAAAATCACATTTCTTACTGGTTTGGGCAGACAAAATAGCTTCAACATTTTTTTTACTGTTTTAGAATATGACAAAAGCATATATGGCCTATTCTTATATATACATGGCGGCAATTTGAGTCATTGTCTCATCAAGACAAGAAGAGGTACATTTTGCTTAGGTAATTTTATATTTCCATTGAGCAGAAATTCAGCACATAAAGCTAAACAAATTATCATGGAACACCTCCATTCTTTCCTCAGAAAAATTATAATATCCCCTTGTACAGTACAAAAAGGTGATCTCATAATTTAGATTGCTTTTTTACTCAGATCTTATGCGGAGTGTAGTAAGTATTTTACATATTATGTGGTGTAATTACTTTTAATTTAGTTTGGATTTGAAGCTGAATTAGTTTGATAGCTCATCCAAAACAGATAATCTCCACTAAGAACATAATCAGTTTTGTTTTGTATATCAGATGCTAGTACCTCCTGTAACAGTAGAATAGAATGTTTTGTCCTGTGATACTTCTCTGGAAGAATGTATAGTAGGCATATCAGAAAAGCCAGAAATTGATATTGCATCTGAAGATCTGAAGTCCTCTTCAAACCTTTAGAAACTTCATTTACTCCAGGTTCTGATGTGAAAATCAAATTTCCTAGTGCTTCCATGCTAGGCTATTCAACAGGCATGCAAAGTCTGTGAGTGCTGAAAGAAATATCCAGTATCATTCAGAGCTGACCCAAAAATGTCCGGTATTTTCATCATTACCCCTGTTGACAAGCCCTACTGAACCACCCTTCAAAGATCCTGCCACAAAGTGTTGATTGCAAACTGTCGTGAAGGATTCCCCCTTTGCCTTGTGCAATTCTTTGTTTGAATGGAAGACTAGAGGAAATGAAAACAAAACTGCACAGTGAAATCCATGACTCTTTGGATCATTCAGAGAATGACTGTTCCCCACTTGTGACTTTTGGAGAAGACTGCTAGAACTTTCCTGACTCCAAGTCAGCAGGTATCATTCAGGATTCCCAGAAAAAAATGGTCTGAACAGCCCATGCCTCTTCCAGTTTGTAAAATGAAATGGGAAATATTTAGGAAACAGCTATTTACTTCTCCCAAAATTCTGCTGTTCCTTTTGGAAGTCCAATATTAAAAGCACAAAACTGCAGTGTAATGAACAGCAGTTCATTATTTTTCAGTTAGCCTTGTGACTGGTCACTTGAGCTACGTCTAGTATAATCAGCTTTGCATAAAAAACATAATAACCAATGAATACACACTGAAGATAAGTAGACAATTGGCATGGAAAGACATTGTTCTTTGGGAAAATAAGAAACAGGAAAAAACACCACCTGTTTAGGTCCATCTAAAATTTAAATATTTTGTTTTCTTTCCAGGGAAGTGTAAATAATATTCAGTATTTGGACAGTTTTAAATAATTTAGAAATGTTCTAGATTTTTAGAGAGACATGGAAGTGCTGCCTCTCGTCTTACAGCTGCAGCTAATGACTGAGATAGGCAACTGATACTCAAGGCCTCTCCGTGAGATACATTAGGTAGAATTTGAACTTAGGTTTTACACATTGCAAGTGAACATCATTACAGGTTAGTTATTTCAGTATTTGCTTCTTTGGGAGAGAGCAATGACTTTGCATAGAGCCACATCTTTCTCTTTGGTTATCTGGACTGAAATGAGTCCTATTGTGAATCTGATGGCATAGTTGAAATATTTCCTTTGTAAATATAAATTATTTTGCATTAGCATTTCTATACCCAAACTCTTGCTGAATTAGAATATTTAGCTATTTTAAGCTGAATGTTATGATTAATAGATGATTTTTTTTCTCCTAAAAAAAGAATGGGAATAAAATCCTCCTACTTGTAAACAGCTAAGGCTACCTGAAATAATGACTCTATAAGCAAATTTCTTAGAGAAGGATTAGACAGGCTATAAATGAGTTTTTCAAATGTGAGATAAGTGTCAATTTTAAAACATGCTTAGTGTTTTAAGCAGACACTCCTAAAAATTTAGTTCTGTAAATTCAAATTCTAACCAAATTCCAGGGATATTTTTTTTTTATTTTATCAAAAGTAAATGCAAAAGTTGTTCAAAGATGTAGGATATCACAGAGCTTGCTTTGCTTGTAAATTTCCTTACTTCTCCTCAGGAAAGAACCAGGAATTTTAAACCAAAAATAAATTATATTAATTGTGAACCCTGGTAATAGTAATCCTTTTACAGAATATGCCTTTTCTGTCTAAAATTGCTCAATATTGAAAATAGTGTTCTTTTTTAATCTCTGTGAATCTCAGGCATGTCAAGAAAGCTCTTTTTCTTTCATGTCCCAATTCCTGTTTCTTTAATTCAGAGACATTATGGGAAGAAGGAGGAAGAAAAATAAAGTAAAAAACTTCTTTGGCTATGGTTGAAATGTCAGTTTTCTCTGTGTATCTGAATAGATTATTCTTGTATTTTTAGACATATACACACACACAAAAGTGTTAGTATTGTCTGATTAAGTAAATACACAAAATAAAGGAAAACAAGACTGTCATTCCTTGTGTGGTTTTTTTGTGGGAGAAATTAATCTTCCTATACAACCTAATACAGTAATTGTTAGTATAAACTTAATTTTCAAAAAAGGCATCATAGCTACAATTTGCAATCCTATTGTAAACTTGTTTAATCATAGAATATATATGCTGCAGAGCAATACAAATTATTATTTAATATTTCCCTGCCTGTAATAGAAATGTTTCAAAAATTAATGAATAACATCTGGATTAGAATTTACTAAACTTAAATTTCTTTATGAATTGATTTAATTCACTACTATACATAATTTTTTTTTCACAGTAATAGTTTTATCAAGCTATGGTAAATTTCCATGCTCTTATAATTTTTTATTTTTAAATTAAGAAGAGGGAGACAGAGAAAGCAAAAAAAGATAAAAGTCTCATACTGTTAAACTTCAGAGAATGAATTAATTGTCCTTCAGTACACAGGGGAGAAAACATTTATAAATCCTGCACAGCTATTTTTCTTATAGATCATCAGTCACATTTACTGTAGATTTTATCTACAAAATACACCTTGACATTGACAAATCACACTTTGAGTTCTTCCTGTTTCTTGCCTTAAGTACTACTTTTCCACTCCTTGGGCTGATAGGAAATAGCAGTTTAGTCTTGGTTGAAGGCTTCACTACTTGTACCAGAGTGCTGTTCAGGCAGACACTAATTGTAGTGGAATTTTGCCATGACATAATGTCATAGTAATTTAGACTCTAAAAAAAAAAATTCTACATATATGCAACTTCTTTTACTGTTATGCATGTGTCCTGATACTGCTGGAAATGTAGTATTTCTATATATGTATCTGTACAAACTACCTGCTTTGATCAGTATGATAATAAATAGTAATGAGAAATTTGTAACCCAATGAATACTCAAGTGTCTGTTATCACAAATGAGTGTATTTGCTCAACATAGAAACACTTTTAAAAATAGCAATCTGAATTTTGAAATCTGTCCTGTAACTGCCTGGAACTGAAGTGGTATTTTTTAAAAACCTTTTCAGTAATTAGAACTAACAGACAATATATAGAAAAAATAATTTCTCACATTAAATTGTCAGTGAGATGTCTATGAAAATAAATCAGTTACTTTAGTGACACTAAAGTAACTACACTAAAGTGACACTATAGCAAGCTAAATCAAAGCACAGAATGTCATTGATTAAATCTTTTTTTTTTCTGCCAACAGCCACTCAACTATGAAAAAAAGAAATCATATACACTTAATATAGAAGGAGCAAATACTCACCTTGATTTCCGCTTTTCACACTTGGGACCATTCAAAGATGTCACCATGTTGAAGATCATTGTTGGTGATGTGGATGAACCTCCACTCTTCACTATGCCTTCCTACATTATGGAAGTTTATGAAAATGCGAAGATCGGGACTGCTGTTGGCACAGTAACAGCACAAGATCCTGACACTGCCAACAGTTTAGTGAGGTATAGTTAATCCAAATTATATGGGATTGAATTCCACTGGCTAAAGGGTTAATGAGATCTGGGATGTATGAAATTATGTCTTTTGTTTTATTACATAAATTAAACAGAGGTCAGAATAATGTCATGATGAGTTTGTATGGATGAGATTTAATTACATAATCTTCAAACTTTTCTTGGTTTGCACTAAAATTATCATTGAGCCATTGGTCTGAGCAAAGGTCTGTGTGCACTATTTCCTGTAACAGCACCTCTCTGACCAGCCCACTGAACAAGACCAGTATATGCTACCACATCATATAAGTGGTGCACTTCACTGGCCCACTGCCAGTCGATATCCTAACACCAGTTCAAAAGCTGTACAGGATCATAATTTTTCCCATGTTGTTTTTCCCCCCATCATACCAGTATTTTGATGGCCCTCTGCATGCTTGCCACAGCATAGCTGTTCCTAGTGTTTGTGCAAGACAGGAACTGGTTTTGGTACACCTTTACACAGTATAATTTTTGCAAAATTGTGTTTGAAGAGGAAACCATTATTTTGTAACATTCTTCCATTTTAGTGGAGTATCACTAAATAATGCACCCCACGGATGTTGCTAGGGATATGTCGGGTCATCTCCAAATGCAAGGTCAAGGGCAAAGAAAGGTGCTGAGAAGCAAGAACTTGCAGCATCAGATACATCATTTCAAAACTAAATGAATATGTAACATACTAGGAAAGAAAGATTCTGCTGTCATTGTAATGAAATTCATTCTTAACGTTCTTATTAAAAAGAAAAATAATAAAATAAATAAAAAAGTAAGATTTCTGTGTTGCTGTTCTGGACGAAATATTTCTTATTATAACAGAACTGGCTTGGAATAGGCCATGGTCTGAACTAAAGAGCTGAAAACAAGCTGCAAATACCCCCACAGGAAGTTTGTAGCAGCATTGATGCCAAAAAGATATATATATATGGATGTTTATTTGACTTCTTCTAAATTCAAAAGCATTTGGATTTAACCTTGAGCACTCCAGAATTAGGATTTGAGTTAATTACTGGTGTAAATTTTTCAGTTACATGTTTTTGGCTATAATAGGATTGAGTGACATTTTTTACTGGCTTCATACGTGGGATGAGTTACTTTCTAAATTGACATGCAGTGTGAGAATTTTTTCAAACAATACAAGAGCATTTGTCTGAACTTGATAGTGGATTTTAAATGTTCAAAAAAAAACCACAACACAATCTTTGTGAAAATATATTTGATGCTGTTTCTTTTCATGACATAATGGTATAGCCTTTGTGGAAGTCATATGAGGATATACTTGAAAAACAGATTTTCTTAAGCTGATTGGGCATTTTTAGTTTCATGACTCAGTTAAAATCTGCTGGGTATATACAATAGTTTTGGTGAGATGAAACAATTTTTTGCAGAACAATGAAAGCATCAAGTTTTTCTGGTTCTCTTGTGCTATTAGTCTAAGATTCAAAATGCTTAGTGTCAGACAATCAATATACAAAATTCCTTAGTGGCAAGTTATTGCCTTTGAAAAATTACCACTATGGTATTTGTGTCTAAATCATAACATATATAAGAAAATTTCACTAGAACTGCCAAGTACCTGTGGTTTTTAATACTATAATTCTGAAACAACAGCTAACACAGTCGGAGAGATTAGCTGTCATAGTAGTCTGGGGGTAGGAAGGGCAAGTGACTAGTTCCTCCATAATTCAACCTGTGGCCCCTCAGGGTTTTGTTTAGAAATGGCAAAGAGAACTGTGATTAAAGGGAAGCAACAGCAGTTTGTTAAGAGACTGAGAAGGTGAGAAATTTTCTGGGTGAATCACACAGATTTTCTGGGTGAAATGGTCAATAATCTGGAGATACAGGGATTGGAAGGAAAAATATTTCCAAATATTTTGGTTTTTTTATATTGGCCTTTGTATTGGCCTTTTCCAAACAGGAATTTGTAATGAGTGATTGAGGCCAGAATATTGAATATCCATATTATGCAAATAAGTGAGAAGAAAAATTGTTCTTACCTTTGTCTATCCTATTTTTCCTCTCCATTGCATTCCAAGTCTATTTCAATGGGGAAAAAAATAAAGTGCTAAGAAAACATACAGAATCATGAAGTTCTGAAAGGAATCATCCCTCAGTTACATGTTGGAGGGGTTTGGCAAGGGCAGTAGCAGCTCAGATATCCTTGACACATCATTATGTTGTGACCAGGTCCGCTCTCTAGCCATGCTTTATCCACCTTGGTGGAACCAACAGTAAATATCATTTGTGAGCGTGTGGGATTTTATGAAAACACTGATTCTCTAAGGCCTGACCTAACACATTAGTGCATGGGACTCTGAAGAGGCACCAGGCTGAGTTTACGTGCCATCAGGTTCTCCCTGAGCATCTTTGTGTGGGAAGAGAACGTCTGCTGTGGGAATGGGTAACTTTAATGCCCCTTCCCTCACCTCACTTTGCACGCAAACATTGACATTGTGCAGAAGGGCTTTGTCTTGTTTCAAGATTTGGCCATGGCTTTGGAAACCATGATTTGGAAGTGACACGCAACCTGGGAAGTTTCAACATGGGGAAGTCATGTTTGACCAACCTGATAGCCTTTTATGAGGACATAACCAGGTGGATAGATGATGGTAGAGCAGTGGTTGTGGTTTATCTTGGTTTCACTAAAGCATTTGACACCATCCCCCACAGCATCCTCACAGCTAAACTGAGAAAGTGTGGTCTGGATGATGGGATAGTGAGGTGGATTGTGAACTGGTTGAAGGAAAGAAGCCAGAGAGTTGTGGTCAATGGGACAGAGTCTAACTGGAGGCCTGTGTCTACTGGAGTCCCTCAAAGGTCAGTACTGGGACCAGTACTATTCAATATATTCATCAATGATCTGGATGAGGGAACAGAGTGCACTGTCAGCAAGTTTGCTGATGACACGGAACTGGGAGGAGTGGCTGACACACCAGCAGGCTGTGCTGCCATCCAGCGAGACCTAGACAGGCTGCAGAGTTGGGTGGGGAGAAATTTAATGAAGTATAACAAGGGCAAGTACAGAGTCTCACATCTGGGAAAGAACAACCCTGGGTACCAGTATAGGCTGGGAACCGACCTGTTGGAAAGCTGCATAGGGGAAAGGGACCTGGGGGTCATTGTGGACAGAAGGGTGACCATGTGCCAGCAATGTGCCCTTGTGGCCAAAAAGACCAACAGCATTCTGGGGTGTATCAGAAGGGGTGTGGTTAGTAGGTCGAGAGAGGTTCTACTCCTCCTTTCCTGTGCCCTTGTGAGACCGCATCTGGAATATTGTGTCCAGTTCTGGGCCCCTCAGTTCAAGAAGGACAGGGAACTGCTTGAAAGAGTCCAGTGCAGAGACACAAAAATGATTAAGGGAGTGGACTATTTTCCTTTGTGAGGAAAGACTGAGGGAACTGGGTCTCTGTAGCTTGAAGAGAAGCCTAAGGGGTGACCTCATTAATGTTTATAAATATGTAAAGGGTGAGTGTCAGGAGGATGGAGACAGGCTCTTCACGGTGATGTCCAACAACAGGATATGAGGCAACAAGTGCAAGCTGGAACATAGTAGGTCCCCTAGGTTTCTCCATAAGGAGAAACATTTTCATGGTGAGGGTGACAGAACACTGAGCAGGCTGCCCAGGGAAGTTGTGGAGTCTCCTTCTCTGGAGACATTCAAAACCCACCTGGATGTGTTCCTCTGTAAGCTAATCTAGGTGATCCTGCTCTGGCAGAAAGGTTGGACTAAATGATGTTTTGGGGTCTCTTCCGACTCCTAACATTCTGTGATTCTGTGAAGTGGGCTGGGTCAGCTGGGCTGAGCTGCTGCTGCACTTGGAATAAGGTGCTGCATCGGGAGTAAGGTCCTGCCCCACACTCTGCTCACAGTGGTGAACAAAGGAGCGGTTCAGAAGAGGCTGTTCTTCTCAGAAGCGTGCACACAGTGAGCTTATGTCCTCCTGTGCTGGCTTCCAAGAAACACCTCCACTTTTCATCTGAAACTCTGATGAGTCTGAAAGTTAGTCTAAGGGTAATGAGATCATATCTCTCCTTCATTTCCACACAATTCTTAGCTCATTCAAAGCAAAAATAATGATTATAAAAATAAACGAAGAAGATTCAATGTAACTTTCTCAGAAAGCACAGATCCAGGGAATAGAGCTTCAAACAGGACTTGCACAGCTGATGTATGTAGAGCAACGCAGTAGTGGAATAAAGTTTCCTGACCTGAATGGCTCAGATCCATCTCCAAATGCTATGAGTCTACAAGAGAAACTACAGAGCAGTGATTTACTTAACAGGTTTTCCTAATCCACTTGTGTGTCCTTTCCACTTTATGAGGACGCTCATTGCTGTGTGTGAGATTGATAAAGCATTAGGCACAAACAGCTGAACTGTAGCATTTTTGCTATCCAGCTGCTAAAAGAGATGTACTGCTGATTTGTTGACTGACCAATTAAGTAACAGTTTATTTTGGTGGCAGGAGCAATTCTCTTATAACCAGAATTGTAGTGAAAATAGTTGCGTGACTTGGGCAAGTTCTCTCATATGAACTTGATCCCAGTTTGGTACAGTCTTATGAGGAACTGTAGGTTGTTATTAACACTGTACCCTGGTAAGACTTCTTAAGAAATACCTTTGTATTTATTTATTTTTTCTTTTTGAATATCAGACTGTTAATTTTCTGCTAAATTAGTGAAGAATACAAATACAATCTCAGCCCTGATTCTGGCTTCTCATTTTTCTAATAGTCTTATGGTATTGCCTTATAATGGATGATGTGGCATAATGGTTATGATACATATATATATATTGAGTACAGAAACATGCTTTCCAAAACCATACCTGGTAGTTGGAAGCTATAATGAATTCAGGGTTGCCTTGCCCTAGTTTGATTTAAATTGATAGTCTTCTTTTCCATTCTTTCAGATACAATACTGAAAAAATAACGAATGACAAGTACAAAGGACTATAACAATTAACGTGGTGTAGGAAATCATTCTTTGATTCCTACATCGGGCAGAGTGAATACTTCTTTTAACTTTTGCTGCATTGGTAATAAAAGTTAAACATAAGTTCAGTACTTTCTGGCATCAGCCTTTAGAAAGTCATGTTAATTTTCATAAGTGGTATTTTAAGAGATATGCTCATATGTAGATGAAACAACATACCCATGGAGTTTCATGTCTTCATATTATTATTGTTAAGAAGTATAAAGACATAAAGTGTTGCAGAGGATTCTGATTATAGACTATTTTTCTGATGTAAAGTTTATATTTACTAGAGATAGAATAAAACCTGAATTGATTCAAACTCATTTTCTCAAATTTTGGTCACACATTATCAGCATAATAATTGAAGAGAGGCACAGGACAGAGCTGCATGAGGGCATCAGGATGGGGGGGTTGTAAATGAAAATTGTATTTTAAATACTTTATTCTCTGAGATCAGTATTAGTTTCCATGTTGCTCCCCTCCACTGTCAGTAGGGAGTGGGTATAAAATTGATTGTCTGCTGGAAAATATAAAAGCCTCTTCACCTAGTTGTATTCTTTTGTATTACTTGCTCTTTGAATGTTGTATAAGTGGAATAAAGTCAGTTTATCTTCTGCTATCCTGTGCACAGGATGCCTTATTAGCTGTAATTAGGGCAGCCTGATGAGATCAGTGCCATCGTGTAGAGTCACCATCCCTCCCTCATATGCCCAATGGGTGAACATCCCCCCTGGATTCTGCCAACCCTGTGCTTGTGGAGGCAAAGGCAGACATCTGTCGTCCACCCTGTTCAGACCCTCAAAGCATGACCCTGTGGTCAATACCTACTGAGACATACTAGTATATTCCCACTGTCTGTGAATGGCTCTCAGTTAGCAGGGAGGAGCCATGTCCTTGTCTTCCATCTCACATCCTTCATTTGTTTGCTTTCTGTATTCCTCGAGTACTATTCTTCTTTAAGATAGTCAGTAAATCAAAACAGAAGAACGGCCTATTTTGAATGGCTGGAGACAGAGGGGAGTTTTTCTCCAATTTCTTCTCATATTCTCTGTCTGTCTTCACAGGGAGGAACCATTTTAAAACATTTCTTTATAGTGTTGAGGTGGGAGATCTGTTGCTGGTATTTTTCCCTGAGGCCTCAGATTAGTTTTGATTCTTGCCAAACTAAGTGTCCCAGACCTCCCACTAACAAAAATGTCTATCTCTCAGTGAAGGAACTGGTAAGCTGTTCTGACAGTTGTTCTGACTAGCAAGCATCCAGCTCAGGATGGTGGCCAAAAATCATTCTTTAGCTGGTAAACCTTTTCAGGAAAAAAAAAAAAAGAGTGATTTTCATGTAACACTGACTGCACTTTATTTCTCAGCAGTATTGGAATAGAATGTTAATCTCTCTGAATAAAAAGGAAGTTTGATATAACAGTTCTGCCATCAACACATATACTTGAAATGCATTTGGACAGGTGTAATCCTCTGCAGAGATTCCTAAAGCTGGGAAAAGAATACAAACCTTTATCTTGCTTTGACTTCTGAATTATGTCTCTGAGGGTGTGGGCTGTTCTTAGCCTACATTTACTGGCAGAATTAGCTAGAAAAGATGATCAGTGATTAACACATGGAGATAGAATTTGTCAGCTAGAAAAAATGGGTGTACAGAAATGGCTCATTTCCCTCAGATGAACAGTATTCCCATTTTCCACTGTCCAAAGTGAGCAGTGTGCTAGCAATGCATAGGGGATGGGAATGAGAACAGAAGCAGGAAGCCAACTGCTGCAGGAAGTGCAAAGCAGTAGTAGCTGCCTATCAGAGACTTTGTTGGAAGGCAGTGATTCACTGCTTGCAACTCCCCCGTGCCTCCAAGGATCCACCACCTCACATCTCAAGAACAAGGAAAGAGAATGCTGCTACTTCTGCTAAGATGAGATTTCAGTGCAAGAGGGGAGCTAGGAGTCTGGTACAAGAGACAACAAGGTACTACTATTCATTAGCTGATAAATGTCAGCTGGCAGACAGCACCGGAGTTAACTCAGTGGGGATAGCATAGAGTTCCTGCAAATGCTCTGAGAAAAACAGTATTTTTCTCAAAATTAAGCTATGCCTGTCTGAAAAAAAGGAAAAGGAATGATTACCTTTTCCAAGCTCTCTTCAAATATATTTAATTTCCACAAGTGGAAAGCACATTCGAAGGCTGTAGTTCTCAGTAGTAGTCTTCTGCAGAGGAGCTCTGGAACATCTACCATCTTCTTCATCTACCAGCCATGCTGCATGTAGAAAAATGGTTACCTGCTATATTGGAAGCCAGCTTCTAACTCACACTTCATAATTGCTTTTATCTCCTGGTAATGTTTGTTTGAACTACGAGGAAATAGATTGGCCCTGGAAGGGAGGTAGTGTAGTGCAAGACAGGTTACAGTGATGACAGGAGAATGTCTCCCCACTGCCTCATTTGGCTTCAAGGGGATGCTGCTGGTTCGCAGGCTCGTGAGGAGTTGTGGTGTCAGGAGGGAGAGAGGATAAAAGGTATGCACCAGAGTTATGTCCCACTGTGGGCTATTCCTTGTTGCACTCCATCTGGCCAAACACAGAGAGCTGCAGCTGATCACTGTTCATCCTGGAATGCCTCCCTCCCTCACCCTGTGCAGTTGTTGTTTACACTTTTTTTAAGTTATTTTTTACAAGAAAAAGCATCTCTATACTTTGAGTCTGAGTATCTCTTTCTGAGAAAGCTTATTTGCTTAAATTTTTAACTAAACAGGCATTTGATTTCTAATCAATGTTTTTAGATGAAGTAATTGGTTTGACAGAAGATCTATCCTCTTCCTATGATTTTTTTTAAGTGCTTCTTTGAAACCAGTTTCTCTTGTTATTAGAGAACTGGCTATTTACCTATGTCTCCATAAAACAAACAAACAAAAAAGTCCAAAGAAGTACTGTGACCTGTGAATGAATCCACATCTGACTGAAATGTGGCTTTAGAAGTTCATTAATAATAGCAGGTTTGCAGCCAAGGTGGAAATTTATAACATAGTTGTTTGCAGTTCTTAAATAAGGTAATAAAAATAGCATAATAAAAGTATAAGCTAAAGACTTGATTAAAGACCAAGAAGAAGAAATGTTAAAAACTCAAAGCTATTAAAAACCTCAAATTTAAGTCTCTCCCTTAAAACACAATAACTGAAGAGAGACATACTGGAATAGTAACAGACTGTGTCACTTGTCTGTCAAATGACAAACTGATGTTAATTTTGTCTTAGGAGTGCGTAATTTAGAGAGAAGGACTCTCAAAAACACTTATGGGTTTTAGCTTTAAAAACCATCCTAAAAAAAGTTTGGAAAACATTGTTTCCTGTCTCTGTGTTATTACATGACTACTTTTAATACTGCGAATTGATTTACCTGTCTATAGAGAACCCTTCTGCCTAAGGCCCATCTTGCATATATCATAGAATCATAGAAGAGACCTTCTTGTCCAACCTTATTCCTAGCCCTATCAAAACCACTAAACCCTGTCCTGAAGCGCAACATCTACCCAGCTCTTAAACACCTCCAAAGATGGTGATTCCATCACCTCCTGGGCAGGCTATTCCAATGCCTAATAACCCTTTCAGTAAAGAAATTCTTCCTAATATTCATCATGAACCTCCCCTGGTTCAATTTCAGGCCATTTCCTCTTGTTCTATTGCTTGTCAGAGTACAGAGGAATGATCACTTCCCTACTCCTGCTGACTACACTAGTCCTGCCACAGGCCAGGATGCTGTTGGCCTTGGCCACCTGGGCACACTGCTGGCTCATGTTCAGCAGACTGTCACTCAACACCACCAGATCCTTTCCTGCCTGGCAGCTCTCCAGCCACTCCTCCAGCCTGCAGTGCTGCCAGGGATTGTTATGGCCAAAGTGCAGGACCCAGCATTTGGCCTCATTGAAACTCATGGAATTGGTCTTGGCCCAGCAATCCACCCTATCTAGATCCCTCTGTCGATCTTCCCTACCCTCAAGCAGATCGACAGTTCCACCCAGCTTGGTGTCATCTGCAAACTTACTAAGGGTGCACTCTATCCTCTTATCCAAATCATTGATAAAGATGATAAACAGGAGTGGCCCCAGTACTGAGCCCTGGGGGAGACCACTCGTGACTCGCTGACAACTGGATCACACACACACACACACAGGATGTCAGGGGTTGGAAGGGACCTTGGAGATCTTCAATTTAACTCC
>JANHFX010023034.1:0-20221 GCA_027560015.1 Chloroceryle amazona | reverse complement strand
GGCGAGCGCAGCCAATCGCCGTCCCCAGCGAGCACAAGATGGCCTTTGAACTCCCCACCAGCAACTTCCTGCTGTTTCTAGAGTACACACAGTGCAATGCAGTATGTCTGTCAGCTATGCGGCACAAAGGAACAGCCATTTTGTGACTGAACTGGACCCGCACCAAAATGCCAGGCTGTGCAGCCTTCCCCTCTCCTCGCGCGGGGAATCGGGGCTTCCCGAGTGCTACCGAAATGAGAAAGGGATGCCCTCTGCTTTCACTGGCAGCCAGGGAAGGCAATTTTTATTTCACATCTTATTCCACCCCCCCACCAGATTCTCTTTCGTCTGTAGCTACATCTTCATAAAATGGCTGCCGCATCAAACGAGGGTGTTCTGCTCTGCAAGGGCTGCAGCAGACACTGCAGAGCAGCCTGCCTCTCTAAGGTGGCCGCTGAGCAAAAATAAATCGCCATTTCAGACCCCAGGCTTCCAGCTCTCTCAACAGAAAACAGGCTAAGACTTAACTCACCACAACCTTTTTTTTCCTCCCCCAATTAAAAAAAATAAATAAAAGATGGAGTAGAGCTAGAGAAGCCAAGAGCTGGACACAGGTGCAAGGGTTTGTTCAGCCCTGCAGCTTCTGTAGCAGAAACCGCTCCCGCACTGGGGTATTTAGGAGGTGCAAGAGCAACTGCAACAGATGCAGGCCAGGGGAACCGAGAGGAACAAGGTATCCACCATGTGTTACTTGCTATCTCCTACAAAACTCACTCCTGGCCTTTAGCAGGACACCAACCTGCCTTTCACAGCTGAAATTCACATCAGGGTTGCACCACAGATGTACCCCTCGCGAACCACCTGCCTTCCAGAGATGCAGCACAGAAGATGCTAGAAAACACACCGGGATTGTGTTCAATTATTTAATGCAAGTCCCAGAGACATAGGTGGTGGTTACTGGTATCTGCAGCGCACCAACTTTTTATCCTAGGTGGAAAAAGTTGCATGAAGTCAATCAGCTTCCAGTTTGAAAAGATTTCCTATTGCTATACAAAGGGCAGGTGTTGCCATTCATCTAGAAAGGTGCCCAGTACACCCATCAGCTTGCAAATTAAAAGAGTTACCATCACTTCCCTCCACAAGAATAACAATCTGGTTTGGGACAATTCTCAGGTATTTTTTTTTATTCAGCATATGCCTTTGTGTTTCCTCAGGACTGGAAAGGCAGGAGTCAATGCCAAACATACTTCCCAGTCAGGACACTAAGGTAGTGTACCGGAATTATCTTTTCTTCTGCTTTAATACCTTTCTCTAGTCCTGCAGCTTTGCTTCCCCATCCCAGGTGAACGGCACCAGCCACATCTACCTTTCCCTCCCATCTCCACCACCCAGGCCTCCCACCCGGGTTTATGTAACAGGACTTCACGCGATTCCACAGATGCCGAGCTGGTCTCACAACTGGGAAGAAAGCTGGCCAGCAGCACGTGAAGTGCAGACATCAGTGCCTTCCTGGGCCACAGTAAAGCAAAGCGGTGGCTTTACTTCCTAGAAATCATTTCCCCTACAACTTCAAGTCAACCTCAGGAAGTAAAGCCCATTTTACGACATTCAGCTGACTCACAGCTCAGAAATAAGCTCGACAGGGCTCACTCACAAATATCCTGTGCTCAATTGTTCCCACACTGCAGGTGAATGGATGTTAACCACTGCAAGTTTATTCTGAGGAAAAAAAAAACAAATCGTGAAGAGGCAGAAGGGTAACTTCACACAACAGGTGTGGTGTGTAAACTGATCCATTATGATAAATAACCTTTCAATGAAAACACCACAAGCACACAGGAGACACTATGCAAATGTAATACCCCTAAGGACAAAAACCCCCAAGGTTTTCTTTCTGCGGAACTACCGCTCGATGTCTCCAGTTTAATCTCCTATTTAGCACAGTATTTCTAACACCGATAAGATACCTTCCTTTAGATTTCCCCAACTAATTGCACCTGCTGTTGCTTTGCTGTTCATCTGCACTTTAAGAAAAAGCATAAAAGACATAAATAAGATCAGGAGTATTTTTTTTTTTTGAGTTTTTAAGCAATATTTTGTGTGCAGTATTTACAGTAATAAAGACAGCACAGGTTGAAAGTCTGCTGTGTTTTTTAAACTGCATTATTATAAAAGCTCTCTATAGGTGCTACATGTAATGCTTCAGCAGTCCCTGAGGCTAATTGAGTTAATAATAATTTCAAATTAAACTTACCCATATCCATTTTAGGTTTTAAAATTTGTCTGCAATTTTAAAGCATCCAGAATACCATCCAAGTTTATGCTAGAAGGTTACAGTAATCTGATTTTATATATATATTCCCACAGCATTTCAAGTTTGTGTGTTTAAGGAAGGTTAAATAGTGGACATAAAGAAACCTATTCAAACACCTGCAAACATCACATAGAGCACATGTGATACAACAGACATTTCAGAATTCTTTTTTATTAATGTTGGAAAAAAATTACTGAAGACAACACCAGAGAAAAATAAACAGGCCACGATTCAATTAAAATTAACAAAATGCAAAACTCGAGTGTATTTACAAACTGGAAACAAAAAAATGCATATAGTTTAATTTCCAATTTTCAATAAAGCCGACCCTTTAAATACAAAATGAGCAATTCAGTAATTATACTTCTGCATTCCTAGCAAACAAACATTTACAGTATTTCCTATTTTACCCACATCAAGGTTAAGTTTATAAAAAAATCTGTAAAGAATCTCATTACTCGACAAAAATAAATAAAAACACTCTGAGCAAAAAATACATTAAACAAACGAGCAAAGCATTTGGAGCCTCTTGTTAACTGTCCCAGTGTCTATTTTATGATACGAAATGCTATCACCAGCAGGAGAAAGTCTGGTCAAATTGTATAAAAATATTCTAAAATACCTAAACAGTATCAAAAGTTTTGCAAGCCCAAATAAAATTTGAAGTAAGGAGTATCAGACAAACAGACACTTTCCAGTTTATATTTTAAAATGAGCTTTTTTTCATTCATGTAACTTTTTCTTGTGTCTATTTACTATAATTTACTACTACACCAGGCTTCTGTATGGCCCTCACTTAAAGTTTAGACTTCTGAGATTCTTCAAAGAAAAATTTGCCTTGTATGTAAAATGGTGCAATGCAGCAATGGCTAAACCGACAAGGTCATTTTTCACAGCACAAAAAACCTAAAAATTGAAATTCAAAAGCTGGAAAAACATAATACAGAGGAAAGGGCTTCCCTGAATAAAGGTACAGTACCTTTTGACTATGACATGGGCCCTTAAGTCACAACACAACTTTCAGAAATTGCTACCAAAAAAAATTAGGGTGTGGCATGCTAACAATCTCAAGGTCATTCCTTAAAAAGGAAGCAAAATCAGTAAAATGTTTTGTATTAAGCACTGTCAGTAACCCAAGGCTGTCAAAGTAAACAGGGTATTCACAGGTTTTACCAAAAAAAAAAAAAAGTAAGTTGATAGATCATACCTCGATGCATTGCTGTGGACTGAACCCTCCTCTCCTTGGCTTTTGTCCTTATTTCTCATCATCTTTTTATTCTTAAATATTAAGAGGGGGTCAGGGGTGTCTGTTTGCTTTGAAGTCCTGTGCCCAGGTATTTACTGTCAAAAGTTGAAAGAAAGGTAAGGTCCCAGTTCGTTTCACTGGCTTTCATTATCAGGAACAAAGTCCTGACGCTGCAATGATATTGTTATAACAATACACAACACTGATCAACACGGCAAACCGGAGATTTAAAACAAATAATCGTTTTTAGAAGAAAAATCCGAGAATAAACACAGTGGAGGAGCATCCTGCAAACTTTCCCAAAGTAACACTGGATGCAAATAATCTCTGTATCTTATTGCGTCATCCCAATACAGCTCAAATCGGTCGAAAATCAAAGTACTCAAAACGGCAGAAATCTAAAAATTATTATTATTAATTGCTCACCTACCTGATCCATGCACCGCCGCCAGGACCAAGTCGATATTAGTTTCGGGTAGTGGAAAAACATTAGATCCAAAAAATTTAGTTATAACGATAAAATAGGAATTTCAGAGAATAAAAAAAATATATATATTCTAATCCCAAAAATATGCTGCCGATAAAGCAAAAAAAAGCGGTAATTAGTATAAAAATGTCCGGGGGAAAAAGCTCATTAGGAGAGCGCACAAAAATGGAGGTACGCCATGGCTTCTAAGCTGGAAAAACAACGACCTGGGCTCTCTCCACGGCTTCTTCTTTCCAGCAAGGCACGAAAAGGGAGCCCTCAAAAGCTGCTTTTCTGCCCGAAAAAGGTCCGCTCGGCCCCCGATCAGTGCCTAGGAGAGGCAAGGGGCTGTGGGGGCCCCCTGAGGCTGCCCGAAAGTTAGGGAAAGTTGCGTAAAGTGTTGGGGAAGGCACGGAGCTGAGCGCGCTCTCTCTAAGGCACAGCCGCCATCTAGAGCTCCTTCCCAGCTCTGAGCTCTGCCTTTGATTGACACTCTCTACATTTACCCCACAACTCAGGTGATGTACCATAGACCCACCCCTTCATTTCTACCAAAAAAAGAGATAGCCTCCACCTAAAGGGTGCTTGCTACCCCCCACAGCCCTGGCTCCTTCCAACTACCCCAGCTGAAGGGACACCTTAACCCCATGTGGCTCAGGCACCCTTTTGAAACCAGAAAGAAATGGAATTTGTGCCTTTTGTTTTAAAGATTTGCTAAATATTTCAGTGCCTGGGCTAAAATTACTTCCTCCCTGGACAGGAAGTGGTGCTCTTACAAGCCATTTTGAAAGAATGGCAGTGGAGCTGACAGCCATGCAGCCAGCAACAACCCACCTTGGGGCTCACCCCACCCAAGGGGTAGCTTTTTTCCAGTTCAGGGGCAGTATACCCAAACAACAGCTCCACCATTCCTCACCCAACAGCTGCACTTAAAGCTTGGAAGGAGAGCGTCAGGTGCTCCCGAGCAAGCCCCACGTTGCTGATCTCCCCCTCCAGCTCGACAGCGCCTCCCTAGTGGTCTCCCCCAACAACAAAAATCCAACAGCTACATAATTTTCACCAGTTCTGCCAAGGCACTACCGTAAAATAAGCCAAACACCATTAAAAGGGTTATTTCTGATTCACTTTCTTAACCCATTAATGTTCATTAACAAATTTTAACCAGACATATTAATTCAAAGCTGTACAGTAGCAGAGCCATGAAATTGGAAATAAAACATCTCTGTATTGACAGCAGGTACCCCAGAGGAAATGGAGGAGATCCAAGCATCCCCCACCATCCCCTCTATTCTGACTACCGGTCATCTCCCCAGAAGTAACAGACTCTTGTCTGGACACCTTGCATATTCAAAAGCATCTCAACAAGACTGTTAAATCAGACACTGAGGGCAATGGGCTAGTTCGGACTTCTATGGCTACATCCATGGCTCAGCATCCCCAACAGCCTGAAAATACTGGCTTCTACCAGTAGGACCAAGACAGTCCCCATCAACTCCTCCATACGCTGGCCAGTCACATCCTCCAACAACCTTTCCACACCAAGCGGTTTGAGTAGAACACTCAATCGCCACAGTCCATGTTAATGAATTTCATCTTCCTGATTATTTACGAAGACCACTTGCACCTCAACTACAAGAACGACACAACACAATGCAAGACCATCCAAAGCACTTTTGGGTAACACTCAGGAAATTTGCCCATCTGAATGGGGTTCCCTTCATGTTGGTCCCAGTAACCAACTCCACCGTATAGCACATGGCAAAACCAAACTCAAGCAAGAGCATATCATCAAAATGCCTGGATTAAACAGGTATGAACTACTCATCGTGGCAAAAATGGGTATTTACAAAGAAACTTGAGCAAGACAAACGGGGAAACACACAAGATGGGCTTTTGTTTGTTTCTGTTTGGGTTTTGTTTGTTTTTAAAAGACACCACCTAGGTTATCTCAGCACCAGGCCTGTCATCTTGGCCCTCTAGCAAACAACAAAGACAACTATGAAACTCTGTGTGAAACATACATGGGAAGTTGGCTACAGTTTAACCACTTGATCCACAAGAAACTTAAAAGGAAACTGTTTTTTTGAACATTAGAAACATTTTAAAATTGATTCCTAAAGGTTAACGTGTCATCTGTAGCAATACCAAGAGTAACTCCATTTTTCCTCATCAAACACATGGTACAGTCTCATGCTGCTAAGGCTCCATTAAATAGCAGCGAAGCAGAGTGGACACTTGTACAGAACAGTTTTAAGACTAAGTAGACTGTTTAGGAAGTATGTCATCCAGGAAATCACTTGAAAAGTTCCTGTACTCATACACAACCAAAGCAGCATAGCTAAAAAAAAAAAAAGGATTACACAAAGCATTCAAGTCTACTCCTTTATTGTCATATTTGCCCAGCCTTCAGTTGATACCAACTCCATCTTAAAGTAACTTGAGAAAGTTCAGAACGACCCTGACAACAGGCCAAGTACTGAAAAAAAAACCCAAATTAAACACCTGAATGAACAACCAGCAAATAAAAATTTCATTGGAAGTCATGGCAAAGCATAATTTGCAAATGAAAACCACATTTGAAATCAAGTATAGCAGAAATTTTTACCTTGCCCTTAGTGCTTAACAGCTAAAGCATTTCTCACTTGAATAGAAACCAAAAATGTAACCCACTTAAAGATCAAAACAATCAGAAAAAAAATTCAGCCAGAAAGGACAAACACAAAGTACGAAAGAAACCAAAACCTTTTATTTAAGTCACTTAAAAAAAATTTACATTTTCTCCAAAGGGGTAGCAACAGGTCTCTTACCACATGAATTTGCCTGTTAGGCGCACACAACCCAAGAGTAAAATTTCGCCACCCAGTCCTCAAACAGATCCATCATTGGATAGGCACTGATAGTCCCCTGAGTAATTGAAGGGCAAAGTCCATTTTCATAGGATGATCACAACCCAGATCTTCTCTGGTTTAATAACACGAGAGTCCATGTTTTAACATCCTTTTCTTGGACAGACATATCACAGCACTCATGCATTAGTCCATTTCCTCAACCTCTCAATCAATAGTGGAACTGCCATCTTGGTGTCTCATTCGTAGACTCCTTTTGACACTCTTCATCTGACTGGATTCTTTATGGAAAATTAAAAGAAAAATGCTGTTGGAACACAGGTCATATCTTTAAACTAAGACATTCAACTACTGTAGCTTGAAGATTATTTTAAACATATAACGGATGCTTCATTCCATATCACATATTCATTCCAGAAGATCTACTTTTATCATGAACAATGTCAAATCATCAGTTCAAGAGTCAAAAATATAAACGTTAACCAAAGCTATCAAGTAGGGGAGGAACAATCAGAAGCTCAAGAACCCTTTCAGGCTCCATAAATTCCATCTGAAATTTCTCCATCATGTTAAAACACCAGAGAAATCTGTAGTGGAGAATCTGAGGTATCTGCTCCAGCTGCCATCTTTATTGGACTAACCCACCTACTAAAGCTGACACTGCTTAATGGAAAACCAACTTTATTATAATAAAGCCACATTTTTTTAACTACTGTCCATGCTCCTTTCTTCAAGGACATAGATCCACCAAAACCGATGGTACAGGTATGAAAACTGGTTCCCTATGTACAGATGGTGACTGGAGACAAGGAACTCCACCATCTTAACCCAGTTTTCCAACTGACAAAAGACAAAGTGCAACAGCAAACACACACTCATAAACAAATGGAATGACTGAATTCAGTTACTGATAGGAAAGGATGTGTCAGAGGTCAGATGAAAATGGTAATGAGCTACATTAGTTGCCTTTAGCAAGGCCACCATACTACAACTGATCCTTATTCCAACTTTACTCTTCATGTAACAGCAACCAAGTCCAGATGAGTAGCCAACCAAATTCATCAAATGACTTCACATGGATAAATACCAACCAGATGCCCCCATCTTTATATTTTCCAGCAAAAAAAAAAAATCATGTACAAAGAATATGTACTACTACTTGTAATTAGCAAAAAACAAACACAGGAAGTTACTACGTTTTAAGAATGTAATTTTTAAACCAGTGATAAAAGTAGAATAGACTGACATACAAGAGAGATTTTCAAGTGTCTTCATGATTTGAGTATCTGCACTCCAACTTTTTCTTTTTTTTTTTTAATGCATAGAGCTTTAACCTCCTTTTAGCTAGAAAGCCAACTCCAGCACCATGTTGTTCCCCTGACCACCCTGGGCAGATTCCCACAACAAGCCATACAGAATTTACCCAGGGCACAGCAAAAATCAGTGGAGCCATCTAGTGGTCTTTGCCTCATCGTTCCAGTTTCCCCACTCTCCATTTCAAAACCACCACTTGCAGCAAAGCAAACAGCAATGGAACCAGTGCAACAAGCCTCACTCTGACTTTCACAACTGGCCATATGTCTTGGTTTATATTCCCCTACAGATTTCCTTGTTATAAACACAATGGAAAAGAAGAACAGCACACAGCAGTGCAATACAGGATCTGGCAACTCAGTCTGCATTGTGCAACACATGCAGTTGTAATATCCTTTAACCACAGGAGCTTCTCATTTTCAGAACCAGAAACTGAACATCCAAGTTTGTAGAAATTCCTTCTTTCAAGCATTCCACTTATCCTCAGTTAAGAAAAAAAAAAAGTATTTTGAAAGATATTTTATTTTTTTTCCTCCCCACACTAAATGGAATAAAGAGCTTTGAGGGGTTGTTTTGCTCTTGGGTTTATTTGGGGTTTTTTAGTTCTAATTGGCATACTAGCCTCATTTCAAATCCATTTAGGCATTTGAGGAGAAATTAAAACTTTGAGTAATTTTTAATGTTAACACCTTAACCAAGGTACCAAAACATGGTAAATAAACCACCACAAAGTTGTCCATTACTGTCACAATCATATAGTCAGAAATACTACCATGAGCACAGTGAAAACCCCATAAATAAAACTTAACATTTTTTATAGTTATTATAAGAAGCTTTATATAAGGAAATTTGATTACTAACATCAGCTTTCCCCACCTCTCAAAAATATTGTTTAGTTATATATGAGTCAACCCCAAAAGACTCTTTTCAGTTGGCTTTCCCTCCTGCCATGGACACAAATGAGATCTGCCAAAAGCAATTTAAGGACAAAATTCCCTACTAGGTTCACCTACATTCGTTTGTAGCAAAAACTTTGGAAGTAATTCTGACACATTAATTTTAAACTCTTCTCTTGACCTTGTAAAATAATTAGCAGTAAACAGAACTGATGATATATTATAATTAAGAACATGCCACAACAGCCCTTGTTCTAGAAGTTATTCACACATCAAAAAGATGTCAGAAAAATGGCCAAAATATTAATAGGAATCTAAAACTTTTTCATGTGAAACCTACATTTGCTGTATAAGATTTCACAGCATTTGTTTACTAATGCATAAAGACACATTTTAGTAACAAGCTGCAATAACGTTGCAAAAATATTCTCTACTGAGACACACTCAGTGATCCTACACTTGAGGTAGCCATCGAAGAGACCAATTTTTTTTGCTGGATGACATGAGAATTTTTTTCCTCTTGTAACATCAGCAAGACATCATCACATTTATCAAACTCCTATCACCTGCTCTTTACTCTGTGTGTTTCCAAACACACTATTTTGGTCATGATAAAAAGGGACCTGTGAAGCCATGTAATGCTTTGGAAGTTTCCTTCAAAACACGGGTAACCCTCCCTACCACCAGACAGAAACCATTCCCAACCCTGCCTGAAGGTTTAAGGCAACAGTTTTGAAGCATCTGAGTTTACATAGTTGTTTTGTTTTTGTTTTTGGTTTTTTTTTTTTTTGTAGTTAATTATTTGTTGCTCTAACTACCAAGAGACCACAGCAATGAAAGACATCCCTTATGGCCAAAAACACTGCTTCAGCAACTTTATGTCTATTGAAACCTTGCATTTCTGGAGTGTGAGACTGAAGGCCAATTACATATGAAACACCCCCACAAGTGCAGAAGACACCGGTATGTACACACACAAGGTTTTCCAGAGTGAAATCTCTCACACTGAGGCTTAAACTCAAAAAGCAAGGTGACATACTCCTAGTAAAGGGAACCTGCTTCACCCCAACAGAGGGAGCTGAATGGACAGAATCAAGTTCTGAGCAACCCAAAGCTGAAGTTCTACACTTGCATTACAGCAAGATTTTATTCTCCAAGAGATGTACCTTTCGCCGTAGAGGGAAAAGCAGACATGCCCTTTACTGCTATCTACAGTCCATTATCATAGTTACTTACAAAGATTGGACTGAGTACTCTGCACAGTCCTAAGTCTACTTTTACCACTAGTAGATGTTCAGTAAGCACAGTAGTAAAAGCACAACCCATGTAGGATCATGTACTTAAGGAAAGGCTGTTTGCCAGGTTTCTCAGATATAGAGATGAACTTCAGGCAAGATGTGATTTTTATTCACAAGTGCACTCTTTTGTAGGTATTGTTTTTCAATAATAAATTCCATTGCATTAAGCGAAGCATGCCAGCTTCACTAAAGCTCCTGGTGTTTTCTAGTGTTCTCCCCCTTCTATTACAAAAAAAAAAATTAAAAAGCAGTGCTTCACCAAACATTATCTATGGTAACCAGAGAGGGCAATACTAGATCTTTTAAGATCTGTATTATTTGCATGTTTTTCTGAACTCATTATAAACTTCTTTTGAAGACAACCGTTTAAGTCAATTAAGAGTTTTACATTCACTCCCTTCCTTTAGATAAAGGTTATGAAACAGAAAAGGATGGAAGAATTCCTCAGTGTGTAACTGAAAAGCCAAACTCCTGCTCAAGAAAACAGATCTAACAACAGCTAATTTACAATCCAAGAAGAGAAAACATAAAAAATGCACATAAAAATGAAAGAGATTAATATAAAAAATGGAACATGAGTCACATGTTTAGAGATTTTTTTTAGCAGGCTGCCACAGTGGGCAGCACAGGAAGAGTTTTGAGGAACAGCTGGAAAGAGCAACATTTACTTAACATAACAGTAAATATGCTCTTCTACACATACCTGCAGTGGGAAACATTGCTTAAAAGACTTCGGAAATAATAAAGCAACAAAACTTACACAAGACAGTAGAAGAGATGAAACACTAATCAAAGACCATCAAAACTGAACACATGTACACACAGGAAGAACTGAACTCCCCAAAATTCATGAATTCTGCTGGTTTGCTTCAGGGTTGAAAGCTGATAAAATTGTTTCAATATAAAATATACCTAAAAGCAGCATAAGGCCATAACATGGCCTCTCAAGGTTTGCACCTTACCCCCACATAATCCTTTTTCCTTTCAAAAGGGGCTCTACAGTAGTCTCCACATCACATGAGTAGATCAGGAGAAAGAGCAGGACTTTGGAGTACAAACAGGGAGTAGCTGTTTTTCCAGCACCTGAGGCAGCCCAGATGGCAGTTTGTACAAGGCAAGCGTGGCTGCTGAAGGTCTCTGCTAACACGCAGAGCTGCTGGACAGTTAAAAATTACCATCATCCATCCACTGGAACAAGAGACTATCTGCATCTTGGAACAACAATGCAGTCTAAGGCAGGCACTACTCAATCAGGTGGCACATCAAACTGAAAGAACTGTCTCTTCTAAAGGGAAGCATATATTCCAAAGCATAGGCTGACAGGAATAGAGCTTCCCACTAAAAATTCACGTACACAAAATGCAATGGATGCCTTAATTAAGAAATGTAGAATCCAGGAGTCTGAATTTTAAGCAGACAGGAAGACAAAAGGACTTGGGTCTTTCTAGAAACAACACCCAAGAAAGTCACAGAATGTGCCAGAGACAGTGGAAGGTCATCACGACCAACTTCTTTTCAGTTAAGGAAACTGAAGAAAATCCTATCCCCATATTCATCCAGTAGAGAAGCGAGTTAGTTTTTCTACTCAAGCCTGCCCATTTCACCTTTGGATTATATGAGGAATGATTCCTACTAAATGGAGTCTATCAACTAGCAGTTTAATACGGGAAACTGTAGCAGCATTACTTATTTTCTACAATGCTGAAGCTTTATGAATGAAAAACAGAAATAAAAATCATAGAACAAGACTCTCACCGATCCTGACAGAAGCATAAAAGGACAAGACAAGATGCTTGTAAGACAAGCTCTTCCTCCTGTGATACTTTCACACTATTCATTATTCAAATAGTGTGTAGAACTCCTCTGCAGAAACAGCCATTTGTGTACCAAACCCTTCTGAACAAGCAAATCTATAATTTAATAGCTCTCAACAAAATATGGAGTCAAATCACAGAAGCAGAGGACCAAGGAACTACAATTAGATATCAAAGCTGTTCTTCAGCAAAACAGGTTGAGTACTATACAAGTACAGCTTCATTTCCTAAGAGCCCAGCAAGAATAATCCTCTGGTTCTGCTGAAACACACATGCTCACACAGACACACTTTTAAGGAACTTCAGGATGTAGCCAGTCAATAACTTCAGCAAATTAAACATTATAGCCATGTGTGTGTGTGCTGTTCTTTTAAAGCTAAAAAATAAATGTTATTAGGAATAACAACTTACCAGTGCTTCAATCAAGAGCGGTTACTTTGCTTTACAGTGAGTAAATCAATTCCTTAACACATCTGTAGGAAAAATGATATATTAAATATTTGACTTGAGATAAAATAAATAAATAAAAGTCTAGAAGACCAGAGTACTAGCCTAAGTATTACAAAAATCCCTATCTTCAAATTAAAAACAAAACCAAAACATCCCCAGCAGATCACAGCATACAGTACAGAAGACATTTTTATAAAAACACTGAAGTATCAAAAGGCAACCTGTTATCAAAGAACCTGTGCAAACCACCCGAGAAATTCAAATCCAGACCTGTACACAAATCCCTCAAAAAACAAAGCCAGAAGAAAAAAAGTATTCTTTAAAAAATTTAAATAAGATTAATCAGGTATCAAGTGGCAGCATGCTTAAAGTAACTGATTTGCTCTTCACATAAAAATAATGAAAATACTCATTTTACTGAGAGGTGTTATCTACTAGAGGGAGTGGAATTATTTAACACACCGATACAGAACAAGGTATCCACTGTGTACCTCAGAGTTAACCACATATGATCAAGTCCCAAATTTGAAAACTTGACTTTGAAAGTGCTTACTGGAAATCCGTATCAATAAGTATTAATCATAATCAATCAACATTTCATTAAGCAGATGTAGCAAGATTAAAATAAGACCTTAACTCAAAAAAACTCATGAAGCCCCCTTTTTTTAATGGTACATTTCAACTGCATGAAGTCATCCACTACCATGAACCACACAGGTTACCCACCTATCATACACAGTCAAGCTGCTTCTCTTGCCATCTCTCAAAACCCACTTCTATTGGAATATAAACTCAAATACGTAAAAATTAATGAACCTATTCAGTGATAGTATACTGTGGGTAATTTTCTATAATCTCCTAAATTCTCCGCTGCAAATTGATAGCTACTCATGTGTAAAAACAAAGCTGGGATGAATAGAATTGTAATTTCTTTGTTGATATAATTTACTTGAAATGATTCATATGGGAAAAGATCCCCTTTAGGGGAAATGGTAAAAAATTGTAGTAGTAAACTGACACAAACATGTAGACTATCCAAATGAACATGAATTTAAATCATGCATTTAAATGTGATCCAACAGCTGCTATTAACTGGAAGCACAAAACTGAAGTACTTCTAAAATGGTGGATGGGCACGTTGTAGAAGAAACACAACATGGTTGCTGCACTTGGATCATCAAAGAGCAATCTGTCAGTCACACAACGCGTAAGTGAACTAGGTAGAGGTTTACTTACGCCCTTTATATCTCCTTCTGCCCTACGTATACCATTGCACTCAAAAAAAGAGCCACTTAGAACTACAATTTAATATAGGTAGACTACATAAAGTTAATTATTGAATCATTTTCAACTTAAAAGGACTCCGCCATTTTCAGTGATTTACAGCACAGGGAAACATACATCATCTGCATTCATGTTTGGTCCTGTTCTCTTTAATTCTAGAGTTAGTTATGGTAATTTCACAGAAACTTCTGTGAAGATGTTTAATATTCCTTTCTATCACCACAGAGGAACATCTTCCTCTACTGAAGAAGTTACCAAGACTTGACCAGAGCATGTTCTTCTGAACTCAACATAATTTTGCTTAAATAATAGAATATTTGTCAAGGTGCTATCACTTAGGAGCTTAAGACTTCTCTGAAGGGAACAGAGAAACCAAGCAAGTTTTGTAACAGCACCAAGATGTTAATTACTTATTACATTTCATTCATGTGATCCCATGAACAATCATTTTTCCACCATTATAAAATAACCACTGTATTCTGAGGTTTTGAATTTTAATACCCAAAATACAGTTCACTCCTAAACTATGGAGCACATGACAAAAGCTGAAGGTTTATGCCAAGAGCCACAAACTACTGAGCTAGCAAATACAAGTTTCATCTGAAAAAAAAAAAATAGCCTTTTAGATTAACACCTGTATTTCCTATTAAACATTTACTTAATGTCATACTAAAAACCTTTTAATCAGACTACTCACAGTAATTATTATAGCCTGTGTGATTAAAAAAAGCCATCCCATAATTAAAAATTATATTTATTTTTAAACTCTAGAATGAGATGTCTTGGGTACAGTTCGGCCTACGTCATCTACAACACTCCTTGCATCAAGGGTCCACGACTTCGCCAAGAGATGGTCACTGCGGGCCCTAAGAATTAGGAAAGTCTGTCTCCTTTTAGAGCACAAGGGGAGGAGGTCAGACACTGGAAGGCTCTTCACCTGACCAAGATTCTTTCTCAGAAGAAATTATTTTGGCAAAGGTGGTACAGATCACCACACTACTGGTTCTCTATATAAGCTGTCGGTGCTACAAATTAGTTCTGTGTGAATACTTAAAATGGCTTTGTATCACCAGAGGACAGCTTCCTCTACTGCAAAGGAAGCTTGGACTGGACTTGACCAGAGAGCATTCTTCTGACCTCATCACTTTTCATTAGTATTCTGTAGGCTGGGTATGAAATTAAAACCTCCCTCAAGGGCCCAGAAGCGTGCATCTAGCCTACCGAGGTGCACCTAACCTAAGCATCAAGCTGCCATTGACTAGATAAAACCATGGGTTTTGACAAGGGGAGTCAGCTCCAAAGAGCTCGCAGACGTAACAAGGGACATTTAAAGTATTTTTTATTATATCTATTCAAGACAAACAACATGATGATGATATAGGAATATGCAAGATCATCAGGATCAAAGTGCAGCATTTTGTACTCATCAAACACTCAGGTCAGTCAAGCCGACTCTGCTCTTCAATACCGCATTTTCCAATTTTTGTGGTTTGCTGTTCTATAAGAGCAGGTCAATTAGAAGCTGCAGCTTTAGACATTTAAGGATTTCACATCAGGAACAGAAGTCCTGCATTAGACAAGTTCAGTCCCATCATTACTATCAGACTTATGTGAATCAGGCTATTCTTGCCTTTATCCTAATAGACTCTGCAGTATCTGATGATTTTGACCCTCTAAATTGAAAATCCATGTGGGATTTCAAATGTCTTCTGCTGTTCTTCTCAAGGTACCAGATAATTTCTACCACAAACTTCTAATTCTCAAACTTTACATCAGACAGCTACACGATGAAGTTCTAGAACGTACCCAACAGGCTTGTTCGTTAGCTGTGGTTTGTTGCAGGATATCCACGGTGCATGGTACGTGTCTATTATCTAGAAGTATTATTTAAATGCTGCCTGGCACATTAGCAGCAACTTAGTGCAGATAAAGGTTTATTACAGCCTGGAGAGACGTTTTAAAAAGCTTATGCAAAATGGGTATAGGACTTCTCTTCCATGAACATGCTGAAGCCTTCGTCCAAGCCAAAGAGAACAGCTGCTCTCAGGCAGGGGTTCCTAAGGTCTCTATTCTTAAGTTCTCATGATAAACTAAGTGATCTTAAAAAGTACCAGGAGTATTTTTGAGAATCCCGATACACATCTTCCTGAGGAAGCGTTACGCTTTGAGCTCCTGAAGACGTACTGATGTATGTTAGCATATGGTAAGCTGTGAAAAGGAACCAGTCAAGACACCCAAATAAGATCCCCAACTTTTAATTAAGTAGTGGTGAAAGCTTGACTCCAATGTAACATGTTACTCTGTCTCTAAATGCAGAAACTTCAAAGTGTAAAAAAAAAAATTAAAATGAAACGTTAGAGAGATGATTTGTTTATACTGGAAGGAGGACTGCAAGGTACACAACAACTGGGTGCAGGATTCTGCTTTTAAGAGTAGATTTTACACTGAAAAGACAATTTCTATGTTTACTGTGTAAAAACAATTTATTGGAAAGCAAAAGCTTATGACTGTCACTTGCTAATGAACCAATACCTTCAACTGACGGAAAAGCATTTCTGAAGTTTGATTAGACTGAATGCTCTCCGAAGGGATGGCCATTCTCATAAGCAGCTTTATTTTACAATGTGTTGACGTGATCATTTCAGATTCTCAAAAAAAACCTTCTAAATAAGTGACCATAAAAGTCTTAGAAGATGTGTACAGACACATAAACATTACTGCATTTAGTACATACCAACAGTTTTCAAATGCATTAAAACTCAAAAGAAAATTCAACAAGATAAACCACTGTAGATTAAATGTTCAACGTTTATTTAAAAAAAATACAGAATGGGAAAAAAAAAAAAAGGCAAACAAAACCCCATGACACAGTATAACATACCTGGTACGCACAGTACAGAATTTTGCTCAAGGTCTTTTACCCCAGCAGTCATCTGCATCTTTGGAAGTAAGAACAATATCCAGTAAAGCCTTTAAAGAGGAAAAAACAAAAATAAACAACAAATACAAAAATAGGGTTCTCTGAAAACAAAGGTTCATACAGATTTTACCTACAGTGATAGAAACTTTTACAAAACACGTGTCTTATGATTAATAAAAATTTTACCTACAGTGTAAGAACATAAGATTCTCTCCTCGCCAAGCATTAGCTTTCAGGTCTCCGAAATGAGAAACAAGCCCCAAAAATATCCTTCTGAACAAATACCTGAAGTCTAGCATCATTATCTTCACATACAGATTCTATAATATCCCCAAGCCTTCGTGCTACTAACTCATTAAGTACAAAACCCAAACATTTTTCCAAGTCCAATGGACATTTGCCCTGGTGAATTGGGACATACAGAACTTCCGGGCTTATATGTGTATGAATATATAAAAAAAATATATCAACCCATTTATTAAATAGTCTTAGTAACTAAAATTTATACAGATGTAGCAGAATAAGCATTACATTATTTTAAGACAGTCTACCCATACCTGCAAAAAAATAGACAGCTCTTAACAAGTCCTGATAATTTATAAAATGTGTCCCTTCCTATTCAAAAAAAAATATATATTTTTCCCCCCCTATCTGCACAGTAGCAAAAAGGCAAATTCCCAAATAATACTACCACAAGTTGCAACTACACTTACCTAAGAAAATAGGGTACAAACGATTCTTCTGGAAGCCAGTCAGGAAATAAGGTATTGTTCATGGAATTCTACCTAAAAAAAAAAAAAAGAATGGAAATTTTCAGCATTTTGCTTTAGAAAACCAGAACAAGTCAGATGTTTGAAATTTATTGATCTTTCAGTACTTATTAAGTTAGGAAAAACTTATGATAGCAGTAACTGTATCTTCAGAACTCAACTCTAAAAATAAAAGTACGGGTGGCTGTACATACTTGGCTGCAGAAAAACATGAACAGTGACTGACATACAACACACATGATCGACACTTTTGTGTGAATAACTGCAATCTGCTCTTCTGTCTCCCATTATGTTAATTTTGAATGACTTAAGGATCAAATGTCTAGCCAATTTAAGACTTCTTTTTTTACTTAAGAGCAATTTATCACAAAAGACTTCAATTCTTGGACTTTTTCCTCCACATTAAAGTCTCTAGAAGTAGGCAATGCAAAATGAGATAAAACCTCTAGTGATAGCAAAGTAATTCTAAAATGGCTTCTGTCATCAGCTTCTCTGAATTTTAAGTCGTAAGTTACTTGATCTCCCCCCAAAACATATATTTTTTGCCCTTCAAAATACAGTTTTAAAACCTTCATCTTCTAACCTTTAATCAGATCCCAAACTATGCTCTTTAACACAAGGAGCACCATATTTGCACCACCTCCAGCCAACTTTTCCTGCCTTTTACGAAAAGGATTAACATTTTATTTTGCAGCAGTTATATTTATCAACACTATTTCGGACTCGCCTGGAATCATTCTGTAAATATGTGGGTAATGAAAAAAAAAACAAAAAACAAAACCCAACATTTTCATGTTACATTAGAAAATATCTAATTATTTATATATACAAAAATGCAGATCCACTAAATAAAATACTTTAATGAAGACCAATTTATTTTCAGACACACTTAGCTACTATTTTATTTGCAGTATCTAAAAGAAACAAGTCAAAGCTATTTAAAAAATATCCCTTAATATATTAAATATCTACACAGACAGTAGACACTCACCTAAAGCTAGAACTTTCTTTTCCCCAAACTGTGTGTGTCACAACCTGTTCTACACTGCAGAACTGTTGCTGGGCTTATAAAACCACCATAATACAGACCTAAAATAAAAATACCGAACACTCTGCATAAAGGTGACAGAAGTCAAATGTTTGTTGAAGCTTCTATTTATAGTTAAAAAAAAAAAATCCAACTTTCGTTGTTGTAGTGACAGATTCGTATTTGCAGAAGAAGGAGCGAAAAAAAATGTAGATTTACCTTCAACTGCAACAGTTAAAACCTGCACGGAGTTTTATAATCCTGTACAAGTGTACACCAGACAAATCCAACAAATATGGCGATACACAATCTCCAATTAAAACTAAAGTTCCTAATATCTACCTCCTGCTCCAGTACAGTGACTTTGGGATATAGTTAGAATTGCAGTTTTACCCTTAAAATCGCAATTGCAGAATGCGAGCCACTGCAAAGCAAACATCAGGCGTTCCATTTAAACTTGGATTTTTAGCAAGTCGTGCAATAGGTGTTGTACAACTTCTAAATTATTAACCATCGAAACAGTGATAAAAATGCTACATGAAGAGAAATGTCTGCGACCTCTCTGAAAAATACAAAAACCGAATACCAAAGCCAAAGCTGACACACAATAAATGCTTTTTGTAAGCTTTTAATGTCACACACAAGCCCATTCGTTGCTTTATCATGTAATTCCTATTTAAGTAACTACCTTTTCTTCTCGTAGCCTCGTCTAAATCACAACTGTAGTATTTTGCCAACTTTAAACTGTAGACTTGGCATAACCGAGCTTTGTTTTTTTTAAGGTTTTAAGTTTTTGTATTGCCGTTTTAATTGCAAAATCATATTGCACGTAATTCTTAAGAGTTTTCTTTAAAGTTCTGCACCTGAACTGCTGTTTTTCAAGTGAAGTAAATTTCTATCTATTGTTTCAATAAAGTACTAAGCTGTCTCATCCGCAGCCTGGTGTGTTTTTTTTTTCCTTTACTGGTTTAGAAAGAGTTAAAAGCCAACACCCCACAAAAAAAAAACACCAAGTTTTATTTTTTAAGAGAAAAGGACATGGCGTCTTTGTTCTTACAAACTACGAAAACATATCCCCATCTGGGCAGCAATGGGCAACAAATGCTCTTTAAACAGAGATGGACTTGGGGCTAAACATTTAACTGATGATGTAGTACAGCCTTCACCTCTCCCCCCTCCGTTTACTGCTGCATTGGAGTTACAAGCTGGTTTGCAGATGCCCCCCTTCCATGCTGCACCGGAGGGGAACAGGTCTGCAGCCCCCCCTCTCCTCACTGCTGCATTGGGGAACCCGTCTGCAGCTGCCCCCATCCTCTGTGCTGCATTGGGGGACGGGGTGTGCGGAGCCCCCTCGGTGCTGCATGAGCAGGGGGGAGGGGGAGCGCTCTGCAGCCCGGGAGCCGACGAGTGTCACCGGGGCGGTCGCCGAGCCGGGCTCCCTCTGCGGTACCCCTTCTCCCGCCGCTCCCTCCCCAAAATGCGCGGCTCCCCACTCACCCGAAAGGGGTCACGGAGAGGAACGGGGGTTCCCAAGGCGCCCCTCAGGGAGAGGCGCGGGGGGCAGGGAGAGGCAGGCGCCCCCTCCCCCTCCCGGCTC
>JANHFX010023033.1:81596-97321 GCA_027560015.1 Chloroceryle amazona | reverse complement strand
CGCGGGGAACAGGGAACCGGGTTTTCCGAGCACAGCCGTTGATCCCCGGCTGTCTTCGCGGCCAGACGCGCTGAGCCAGCGGTACGTTTGTTCCTGAAACGCTGCCTTACGCTTTTGCACGGGCTGTGAAACGCTGCTGCGAGTGCTGACCTACCACGAGGTAGGGACGAAGGTTGCTGTACTCTACCTGCTGTTTGTGCACAAATCCACCCGTTTAAGGATTTGGGGTTTTTTGCACCAAGGTAAAAGACTGCTAAGGTGACGGGGTTTTGGTTCTTAGCGTTTTGGTTTTTTACGGTACATGAAAAATGTAATCATGGGGTGTGGAATTCATTGATAAGCAGTGGCAGCTGACAGTGTTCTTTTATTCTCTAACAGAATGCAGTACTTCCTTTATTGAGCTGAAAATGAATAGTGTAAGCTTCTCTCCACCCTCAGCTCATCATCCTGAGATGTGAATCAGTTCTACTACCAGATTTATTTTCTTTAGGAGAGCTAAGAGGCACCATAGAAAATCCATGTTTCATCACAGGTCACATTCCCCTGCATTGATTTGGTTGATTCCAGCTTGAAAATGTGCTTCAAGGCAACTAATGATTTTTCCGTGGGAATTCTCTGTTAACTTTCAAATTTGAATTAGTACTGTATGTGTAAAGCATCTTTCTTCTGTTTCTTTGGGCTCCTAATGCAGTCATATGATTCAAAATGTGATTATTTAAGGAAGGTAAACTTTCTAAACAGAAAGTGGAAAAGAAGGCTGCATGCAGAATGTCAAGGTTAACTAGGGATGTATTTGCACTGGCCTTGAGAGAAATCCTCAGTGGTACCTGTTGAATGGCACTAACTAGAGTTTTCAAGCTGCCGTGAGCAGGACACAGCGCCCTTGCCACAATTGTTCCCGTGAATGCAGTCAAACAGTGTCAACGCAGAGTGATTTCCAGTTCAGAACGTGTTGATGAATTTTGTGAGACGCCATCACAACCTGCTGGAGCTGAACACTGCTGCTAGGCTGCGAGTGTTCGCTCGCCAGTTGTGTTACCAGAGCTGAGGGAGTTCAGCCTTTTATGAAAGCAGCAGAATCTGTTAAATGTAATGACACACTAATCTAGATAAGGCTTGTACTGTGTCAGGTGCTGTTTAAACACGTAAAGAGGTAAGGTCACAATTCTGGGACATTTGCTGTGTAAGAAAGCATTGTTACTAAGATGAGGTAAATTAAGTATGCTTCAGAATGTTCCTAGGGTTAGCCTTAAGTGAAGGGGCTTTTTTCAACAATCCTTAGGCCCAGGCAGATGCCTGAGAATGAGCATGTGCTTGAGAGTTACTGTCTTGGTTTGATATACAGTAATGAGCTTAAAAATCTAACAGAAACATCTCCAGGTACTTCCATTGTTGAGGGAGGTTTGGTTCTGAATCTAGATAAGTTTTTCTTATTTAGTCTTCCTCACTCAAAGAAATGGAAATGAGGTTATGTCAGGACACCTTTCTGCCATTTCCCAGATTTTAAGGAAATATCTGTCTTGAACTCCAATTGCTTCAGGCCTATTTTTAAGAGCAAGTACAACGTGTTCTAATGGCCTGAAATGTGTTCCATGTTTTCTTCTAGCAACGATGAAAGTACCAAAGCTGTGCCCATCAGCAGCTCTAGGCGACCTGTGTTTGGTATTAATTCTCCTTCTGCTGTCATTCTAGGAACCGTTATTTCCTAGTATGTTTTCAAGGCCTATGTCTTGGAGATCTTTGGACACTGATAAATAATGCTAGTCATGCAGTGTGGTGCTTTACACATCTAAAGGAAAGGTCAAACTCCACTTTTCACTCTGCACCAGAGGATAAAAGTAAAGCTGCGGTACTATTTGGAGCAGAAGAGCCAGGGGCAGTGGGGCTTTGCACAAAGTTCAAGGGAAGAAAAACAACTTACAGTTAACTTGCAGTTTAATATTAAGGATTTTATTGTCCATGTTACTCTGGGGAAACATGACTCCATACCTAGGGTTGGTGCTACTGTCTCCCATCCGCCATGCTTTTCTGCACTGTCCCAATCCTTTAGTTTCTCTCTTCTTCCTCCTGCCTTTTCTTCCCTACTCAGATGCTTCACCAGCTTTCTTGCAGTGTTCTCCTTCATGCCCAAAAATGAGCAGCAGAGAAATACTTAACTTTGATAGCCTAGTGCCTTTGTGTTAGACTGGGTACCTTCCTCTGCTAATAGTTGTTTGAAAGCAATACTCTGCAGCATTATAATATCAAAGAATTTGGCCCTGAACTTCACTGAGACTAGCAGGGCAGCTGTGCAGTTCACATTTCTTTGCCCTACTAGTTTCTGAACACCTTGAGCTTCAGGAAGACAGTGCAGCATTGTTTTGCCTCTACTTTGCATTTGTGAGATTCTCTTTACAGTCCTGCCGGCTATAAACATATGTTTTACAGCGTGTGAGGTGATGGGATGTGTAGTTACCTTGGTGGTATGTTTGGCATGGCAGGACATGTTTCTGATATAAATCTCGAGTGGTATCATGGATGATTCCTGTAGCAAAGGCTTTGGCCCCAGTATCTCTGTCTGGTAATGTGTCAAAGACCAACTTCTTGCCTGGTGTAATTTGACAGGGTGGTCAGAAGACCTAAATCAAACTGGCGCCCTGACCAATGCTGTGTGCAAAATCTATTTCTCGATTGGTTGTGGGAGCACAAGGAATATAAATTCTGGGATGGAGCAAGAATTTGGAGAGTGAAAACTGACGTTTTATTTTGGCTGGTTTAATTTCACAGTCCGTGGGTGGAACAGATGGGTGAAGAGGGCAAGTCTAACAGCTGGGACTTTTGTTTCCCAATGAAAGTGCAGTAATTCCCTAGTTCTGGATATGGATTAGAAGAAATCTGGTTTTGCTTATTATCCCTCACTGTCTTTCCTGCTGAAAGTTTGTCCATGTGAAGCTTGTTTAGAAACTCTGTAATGAAAGCAAATCCCATTTTGGGTGTGTGTGCATTTGTGTGTAAAACTCGAGAACTGAAAATGTGACTGGGGTGGGTGGAGAAGTAAGACATTTCTTTCTTCTGAGAAGCCGTCAGCAGATGTAATCCATCCTGGGTTTTTGTGAGAGACCTCAAAAACAGACTTCAAAATTAAAGAGTCAAATGTTAGTTTCTCAATATGAAAAATTTCATTTTGTTGAATAGGCCATGGTATGTTATGGGCGATGGCAAATTTGCTCAATTACTGAAGTGATTATTAAGCAGTGACAATGCTTTCACCTATTATCCCAGTGCAATTATTCTTTTGCTAGATCTTGTACCAAAAAAGCTTGTCATGATTTTCTGCTTAGACAAGGCAAATAGTGCTGCAGACCCTAATTAGGGTCTTGGAATAAAGTCAAAACTCTGAATGTGTTTTAGAATTCTCTTGTAAAACAACAATAATATAGAATGCCTGCCTATCTTTTTGTAATACAAGAGACTAAATATATGCAATGTGTATACTTAGGAGGAAAGGGCAGTCACGTAATATTTTCAAAGCCTGCTCTTTTCTTAGTTTGCTCTTAAGTGAAGCTATATGGTTTATGCCAAAACCATGAGTTACAAGTCAATCTGCGATACTTTGTGACTCCTTCTCCTTCAGACAAAAGACCCTTTCAGTCTGTTGTGGAACAGTCACTGATTTTCATGTGGTCCTTCAAGAAAAGGATAGTGATTGGCCTTCATAGTAGCCTTTCGGTGAGGCTTTCTTAGCAGTTTAGGTACAAATGCCGAGAGAGAGTATTTGGGCTTTGAGTGACTTTAAGTTCAAGCATTTACTGAAATATTACTAAGTAATTCAGTGTGAAACAAATATATGAAACTAGCTTTCAGTATGTACTGTCCTACAGACATCCAGTTTGTGGCTTCCACTGCTGCACTACACTTAAAACTATTCACTTTTAGTATTTAAATTACAGTACTGTGTATGATTCTCTGTGTAAAATTAAATTAAATAAAAGCCTTGCATGTGCAGTCTGGGTGTGGTGGTACTTCTGAATTTCAGGCATTCAGAAGTTGTGGTTCACAGTAGCAGTGGAAAAACCTACAAGTCCCAAAGTGTTATCACTGTGGGACTTCTCCTTTCTGTGTTGATGGAGGGATAAACTTGTGCAGTAATACTAGCCTGTGCAGTATTTGATTTAGTGGTCTTTAGGACTCAGTCTCAATGAAATGTTGCCTTTTTTTTAATTCTGTTTCCCAATAATAACTTAGTGCTGGCTAGAAATTTTGAGCTGGCTGGTTTGCTAAGCTGCTGGCATGAAGTTCTACTTTGGTGTTTGGATCAGAGCTTGTTCTCCTTGCACTGCAGTTGATGTATAGAGAGATGGTGTGGAGATAGACTGCTTGCACAGTACTTGGGTGGAGAGAGGCTTCCCCATCTGTTCCTGTGGCTCCTGAGATTTCCCATGTACTGCAGCCACTTCTTTACTAGAGTGAAAGAAGGAAACCTGCTTCTTGTTAAAAGCTTGAAAGAACTTGAGGGTTTCTTCCTTAATAATAGCCAAATTATGTTGTGTATACACACAGTGGAAATCAGAAAGGATTGGATGATTCATCTGGCCAGTGGAGAGGCAGACAGGTCTGAACCATAAGGAAAGAACAACAGAAATGAGTCAAAAGATCAGGCGTACTATCAGATGCCCAGAACTGTAGCATGGGTAGAGCAAGCGATTTACCTGCCAGTGGTTCCCTGAAGAGGTCTGCAGTGTGAGGCAGATGAAGAAATAGAGCAGCTGCTGTGTAAGAAGAGTGCCTGGAGGTTCATAGTAGTGAAGAGAGTAGATGGTGGTTAGAAGGAGAAAGGTGAGGGAGGAAGGTTTGGGAAGATTCCAGGGACCAGAAGGAGCTCTGGCAGTCAGAAGGCATCGTGTCTCCAGCTGTGTGTGTTCAGCTACTCCTGTGGGAATGAAAGCTCGTGACATGAGGGTGAAAGAGGGAATTAGAGAATATCTTTTCTGTGTGGTGATAATACAAGATCAGGGCTGCTTCTCCTCAGGTTTGGCCACTTGTTTAAGGATCTGATAGAAATTATGGGCATGCAGCAGTTCATATGTTAGTGATTTAGAGCCAGATTCTCTCGGGGCTTGCACTCAGTGAAATCTCCACAGTTTGGCCTGTTATCATTGCCTCCTTGTCACTCAAGAAAAATAGTTCTCCCTTTATTATCTGTTCCTAAAACAGACACGTGTCTTTAATATCCCTACTCTTGTGCCTTATTGATCTACATATGGTGATTCTTTACCAAATTGCTGGTGGATTGGAGTTTTGCAGAAGGCTGGAGATAATTGTTGGCATAGAGTTGATTGCAATAGCTTCACTGACATGTTTTAATGTGGTAATTATTATTTTGTTTTAAAAGAAGTAAAATAAATGTCCAAACAGTGATGTGTTGTGGAAACCTTGACCAGACAATCAGCTTCATATCAGAATAACTGATTCTCTACTGTTTACCTTTTGTGTGAAAGGGGACTATGGAAAATGTCATTATTTTTCTGGTACAGGCTGAAGGCAGGAAATCTCCAGTATCAGTGCAGTTGCATTTCTGTAATACTGGTGTAAAATCAGTATCTTGCCTTACAATGTTTTTAATATTTGTATTCTTTATTGTTGCATAGTTACTTTTTACATGAAGTTTACTGTGCTTTTTTGATACAAGATGGTTCTAATGGTGTACTGTTGGGTCTGCATCACAGCACAGCCTGACCTTTTTCTTGTCATGGGGGACGTGTGTGAAATAGATGCAGGCTAGGTCCTCTGCAGCTTGATTTCTGGGAAGAGGTACTTTAAAATATGGTGCTATCAGAGCTCTACATGGATTAGAAGTTTTGCAGCACTTCTGATGTGAGTTGTTTGGTTCTATATCCTTAGCCTCTAAGGCTATGGCCTGAGGGACAGCTGTGGAGCTGCTGCCTTTCTCTCCACTCATCCTGTGTTCTTGTAGTGCTCAGTCCTAAAAGTTTTGGCAGTTCTGTGAGAGGGTTCATAGTCCACAGAGTGTTTTGGGATGAAGGGAGCTCTTTGATGTGAATTTTATTTTGCAGTAAAGAGAACAAGCCTACAAAACCAAAGGAGTTCTCAATAAGGGCAGGAACTGGCACTCTGGAAAGTCTTTCTGCTGTTGCTTAATCTGGCAACAGGTGGTCATGTGTGTAAATTCATCCATTGCCCTGCTGCCACTTGACAAAGAATGATGGGTTGCCTTTCTCTGTGATAATGGATGAGTTGAGGCTTCCGTGTTAGCATTTTAACACATGATTTCCTTAAGTTACACTGTATACAACCCAGATTATTTTGCACATTACCATATAGATGAGGAAAGGCTGGAAACTTCTAATTGCCTTCCTAGTGTTGGATTTTCAAGTGCAGAGATGTCAAGTGCAGAAAGTTTTAATTGGAATTGTGTGCAGTGAGGCCCTCTGAAAATCAGATCGTAGGGGAATGGTGGTACCTTCCAAAGTGTTTTAATGAGAATCACCAAAGAGAAAATCCAGAATTATTAATCTGTAACAAGGGGCTTGTTAAATGGAAGAGGGATCATCTTGCAGTTGCAAGGTCTATTAAACTGCACAAAGGTGAGTCATTGCCAATGTTGCATCATTTTAAAGGAATGAACCAATATAAATGCAATCATTAATGAAACTGAATAGCACACATTAAAACTATCATTCCCTATTTTAACTGAATAATACCTTCTTTTTGGAGAGCTGCTCAGCCTGGTATTAAAGATTAATTTTTTGTAAATGAAGGAAAACCCCCTTGAGATTGCTGTTACTTATGACAAAGTAGACATTTTGTATCATGGTGCAGTGCTCATTCTGGGCCAAACTCAGCCTACCAGACTCTGCATCCTCACTGAGCTGCCTTTGAAATCATAGCCCAGATCTTCAGAAGTGGTTTAATAGAGGCAAATGGTCAAACAGCACAATAGCAAGGACTGTTTTTTTTTTTGCAGTGCCAGAAGACGTGGGCAAGGACAGCTCATGTTGGAATCTTGGACTGTTAAGAGTGTGATGAAGATGCTTTGCCACAGGGGTATGGTGAGGTGCTTGCAGAGTGGCATTCCTCCTGTAGACCTTAGGGGAAGCCACTGGAGCTGGTGCCAGCTGGCAGCTGGGGTGGTTTGAGACAACTGTTGCTGAGTGTGCTGGTTTTGTGGATTTTTGTCTTAAAACAAATTTGGTACCAGACTCCTTAAATGGCTTTGCCTTTCGCTAGTTTTAGGATTTTTCTGGGAAGGACCACAGGGGCTGTTATGTGCTATGTGTTTGGTCATTTTCAGATTGCAGTACTGTCCACAGAAAAGAGCTTTTGGAAGGAATCTGCTGTTAATTGAAATGAAAGATATAGGGATACACAGGCTCTTTAAGACCAGATGAACTCCATAAATTGTTAAACCTTTGTGTTAATACAAATGTAGAAAGGTACCTGTTGCATGGCTTGAAGTTTAAAAAATAAGCAAAACCACAAAAAGCCCCACCCACCCAAAAGAACCTCAACAAAAACACACAAAGAAAGGCTACAAATAAAGTGTATGTAGCTAAAAGAATCATCCAGAGAGGAGTTAGATGGCAGTGATGGGGATGGGACTATAACACCCACTCATACCAAGCATTATCTGAACTTTGCTGTGGGAGATTTTTCAACATGATAAAGGGAAGTCTAAGTGTGTGTCATATCTACAGAGGTAAAGATAGTATGATTTACTCTGGTCTGACTCTGTATGATTTTATATAACAGTTTTAAATTTTCATGCAGCTTCTTTGAAAGAGTCTGCCAAATGTACTTTTCCACAGCTTAATCCTAGGATCAACCTAGGAAGAAGAATAATGGTTTCTAGGTGTCTTCTCAAATTGTTTGCACTGCTATTTCCATATTCAGGGTATAGACTGAAACCTGGAACCTTCAAGAAGGCTTTGGTGAGAATCTAGGATACTTTAAAATGATTATTTTTAAACAAAATATGAAAAAATTAAGGTTGTTAATTTTTGCCTCAAAGTGGTTAATGAATCCAGGCTGATAATTTGTTTAAATATTTCGCCTGAAGTCATGTGAAGTAAATGAGTTCTCATAATTCCTTTGAAGAAGTCAAGAGAACTGCTGAGATCCTAACCATTATGTGTTAAAAGCCATGTGATAATATTCATGTGACTACTGACAAATGCAAGCATTTGTCTGTGACAGACAAAGAGTTTAAGTGTATTGAACCTCTCTTCACCAAAATGACAGGCCATCAGAAGAATGAGTGCATCTTTCAGAGCTGTTTCAAAAATGTCTCTCTAATTCCACTTCATATGCAATATGTATGTAAAGAGTAGGGTCAAAGCAGCACTTGAATCTCTGGAAGCTTGTCTGTGCTGCTGATAAATGTTAGTTTCTTAGTTTCTCTTGTGATGTTAATTCTATGGAATTCTCATTCTAGTTGTACAATTTCTGAGTTTGTCTCTTACCTAGACCTGAAAAACAAACATTGTTCAGCAGTGGTCTGTTCTTTTAGTTTCAGTGATAGTTACTGAGCAACCTGGATTGCAGCTCCTGACCAGCTCTGGCTACATTGCTAGTTATCCCAATTCCCATGCTGGGGCTTGACCTTGGCCAGGTTTTGAATTATTTAATTCATTGTTGAGAGTTTTGCATTTGTTTTCCACTATAGCTCTATACCTTACTTCCCGTAATAGCACAGTAGTGAAATTTAGGTCAAAGTAGTAGCCTAAGGAGAGGCTGTTTTCAGAATTCTTCTCTTACTTAAATGCCAGGCATGTGAGAGGGACCAGCTTACGGTTTTCTGGTAAACTGTTGGACTTTATATTCTAGTACCAAACGTTATAATCTAACTCTGTCTTCAGGCTTTTCACATTTAAAAAAAAGGCAAGATTTTTATTTTATATAACAAATAATATAAAATAACTATATATTGATATATTTAGATATACTTAAAGTTTGAAGGTTTTCCTTAAAGTTCTGTGATTGTTTTACTTGCCCTATGGCAGCAGCACTGAAAGAAGACAATTTCAGCACTTTCATGTTTGTTCCTTAGTGGGCTAATATTATGTACTGTGTTCTGTGATAGCTCATGTTTCTTTTTTTACATTTTCAATGTGGTTTTTTTGGGGGATGGAAGAATTGGTTGTGTTAGGAGATGGCACTGAGTTTTTCCTTTATTCCCTGCTTATGCTGGAAGTTCTGACAACAGTCATAGGGGATTGGGTAAAAAATTGGCTTATAATACAACAGAGTGGCTAGGGTTTTTTTATCTGTTACTCTTTTTAAAACGAGAGTAAAAGAATTGTTTCCTACCTACCACTCCCATATATAAAGTGACATACATATATAAAAAGTATTTGTAATGCATTAAAATATCTTAGAAAAAAAGATTTCTTCTTTCACTTTCTCTTCACAAAAGATGTAATTAAAAGAGTATTTAAAGCACATGAAGTTCTGAAAGTCTTCTAGGCTAAACAGCAATTGAAATTAAGATTTAAGTCTACATTTTTTCTTTCCCTTTTTCTTTTTTTTTTTTTTTTCCTTCCATCTAAGCTCATTCCTGGAAATCATGTCATGCCTTCAGTCAGTTCTGCATGCATAGTAGCAATGCACCTAACACCATTCTGATCTAGTAGGTCTCGTAGTCTTTCAGTTATGTCAGCTCCCCAGTCAGGTACTGCCGTCAGGAAATAACTGAGGAGTGACAGCAGTAGATTTTCAGCCATGCTTCTGGTCTGGCTTCAGTATTGATAATTCACTGTTAGTATGATTGGTGTTAAATGTGGCACTTCATTGTATATAAGATGTGAAAAGATATACTCATTTCACTCTTATTTTGTAATGGTAATTCTGATTTTAATGTCCAGCTTTTCTGTTGTGCTGTAGTCCTGAATATACACCACGAGTTGCTCATGTGGCCTCTCAAGTTCACTGACTTCAGTAATTCACTAGGAGGGAAGATGTACTTATCTACTGAGTTGGCTGAGATAAATTTTAATTTTTAACATACTCGTAATCAAGGTGGCTATGAGGTAGTCAGGCAGTGTGTGAAATCTGTAGGTGTGGATGTTAAGGTATTTGCTGACGTGTAAAAGCTTTGGGGTTTATATCAAGGACTATAGTTGATTTCATGGGTGAGCAGAACCTATATCATGCAATCCATCTGTGAAAGTCAGGAGACCTTGGAAACAAGAAAGATAGGTTGTGCTGCTTCTGCTTAAGCAGCAAAAAACTTAGGAAGTAAAATGGAAAAATAAATAACATCCATGTCCTGTGAGTTTGCAAAGCTAAAACAAACAGAAGTCTGATAGTTTGCAAAGCAAAGATTAAGTGAGAGATGGTAGCTTGACCATGTTGCATGCACATAATATTTTCCATGTAACTTTCTGTCATTAAATGTAATGTGTTACTTTTTTTAGTGTACCATAAAATATGCAGACTATGTCTTGTGAATGGGTATTACTGGAATAAACTTTATCCTTGGTAGCACTTGGAGCAGAGGTGCTAGGTCATAAGTCAGTTGCTGAGGTTCAGTGTCAGCAGTAGATACCTTTTGTTCCTGGGAGGGTAAATACAGACAGGAATGCTGAATAAATGATCCATACAGAAGGTGCTATGCCAATAAACTGAGGCAAACTCTCATTTCCTTTAGCACAGCGTATACCTGAGGTCACTGAAGGCATTCCAGATTTGCACCAGCACTCACTCCCTTTTATCCAAACTCATAAGCAAGAAAGGAAACCTAAGCTGTATTTTTGCATTATTTTGGCCAAATTCCTTCATGAGTAGAAGACTGATCCAAGTGTTTTGTATGAAACCCAGGCCAAAATATTTTAAACTGTCAAAGAATGGTAACTTCCAGTGTGAGAAATTTGCTTCGAAACTTGAGTGTCATTTTGTTATTTGTATGTTGATCCCATGAAAAGGCTGCTTTGACATACTACTTAGTGTTGCATGGAACCTTCTGTCTCGGGGCTGGGAGAGCTCTGCGTGCTTTCCTTTGTGAGTACCACATGGGAATGAGATCTCATTTACACTCATGTGTGAGTCTGACCAAGATTCCTTAGGTAATCTTGCTCCTTCTTCCTATTAAAACTTCAAAAGAAGATAGAGTTTTAATTACATTTGTAAATTGATTTCATTATTCATTTTTGTTAATTATGGTCCCATTCTTAGAATTTGTATGCAATGAGAAAAGAGGGTATTTCCCCATTCCAAATGGAGAGAAGTAAGGATTGGAGTCTTATATAGGAAGGAATATGTCTAATCCCAGGAGCTTCGTACTATAAAACATGCTTCATGATTGTGCTCAGCTCTTGTAGGAGTGCCAGGAAGGAGAGGAGTGTGAAACTGCTTAGACAGTAACTGGCTGGGAGTTCTCAGTCTTCTGCCTTTCCAGGGATTGGGCCAACTAGGATGGAGTGGGGTGGACTCAGACTTGAGGATCCCATTGCCACTGCAGTACTGGACCATGGATGGAGAGGTTGCCTTCTGAGCAGGATGTAGGACCAGCTCCAGTGGGTGATACAGAGATCTCTCTGCTGGGCTGTTTTCCAGTAAGGATTCCCATGAGATGCTGTCATCTTCTTTGGACTTCATGTCTGCTTCTGTTGTTACAAAAGCAGACTCAAGGCTGTCGTTATGTCATAACTTGCCTTTGAAAAGTTCTTTCCACATTCATGACATGATGTTTTTTCACAAGCACAGCAAGGGTGGCAGTAGACCAAGTTCCTCAAAGCCCCCTTATCTCTGTGTTCCAGTGTAACTTGGAGGGGACCTCTTTAGATGTGGTCCTAGCTGGGCCTCTTTCACTGTTTTATTTATTTATTGTAGTCTCTGATATCAGGTAATGAAGAGTAAACCCCATTATCATGAAAAGTTGTAAACTTTTTCCTTGGGATTGAGCTTTTTTATTGCCCCCTGTGGATTTCACAATATCTGCACGTTGCATGTGTTAAGCACGGCTGCTATAGCTGTACTATATTCCTTTTGGTCCTGATCTCACCGCCTTGCCTGTGATACTAAGCTGCCATAACACCATCTACTGAATTGCAGCATAAACTCAGCATCTGCAGCCTTGACGTGTTATTCACCATGCATTAACTGTGTTCAGTAAACACCCTTTGTCCGTTAAAACAATCCCGCGTTCAGTTGAAAGCATAAGCACTCTGACATTTTCTTTGCCTGCTGCCTATTTGGATAAGCACATAATTTAAACTTTTTTTTAAAGCATAATTTACATTTATTTCTTAGAATATGATTATATCTTGAAGCATATATATACATTGGCTTTGTTATTAGGCAAGTGTCTCTTTTAGTTTTGAAACAGTTTAAAAACTCCTTTATAAAGTGCTGAATAAAAGCCATTCGAGAGTGTGAGGGCACAACTCATTTTGCTTAAGTGTGCAAAATACGAAGTACTGCTTCCTTCAGTAGCTACTGGCCTGTTAGGACACTGAAGACAGTTTTCATGGAGGATGTGCCAGTTAGAAAACAGTGGTGATTGCACTTGAATTGAAAATGAGGTATTTCAGCTGTCATTAATCGTAGGAGCTGTAAAATGCTTAATTGTTCTGATTTGCTAGAGATGAACGGGAGGATAGTTTTTGCCCAGAAAATGACATTGTGGTTATTTTTTTTGAACTTAATTACACTTCTATGATAGTCTTTTAGAATTGACTGTAAGGTTACATTCCATGTAAACTAACAACGTAATCAAATGTACATGCCATCACAAACAGCAGCAGAATTCAATTCAGAGGAGGCAGTTTTCCCACAGAGGCATGGAGAGTCCACAGGTTGGACAGAATCTTTCTCACTATTTTTAGGGTCTTGTGGCCCCTGAAGATCCTAACGGATCTTCAAAAATGGAGCTCCTGTCACTCCTCTAGGCACTGAACATATCCTGGCTCATCGGAGTATTGGAAATTGTCTTAACCAGAGCTTTCCGGCTTTGCAGTGTTGCTTGGTTACCATCATTCACACAACTCTCAAATAAAGCAAAGTAAATTTAAAAAAAACCCAAACTCTTTTATCTTTATGGGCTAGGCTCCTGTACAGTTCCAAACAAAACAGAATTGTAAATCTTCTACAGCTTCTTTAATGATCTTTTTTTTTTTTTCTCAAGAATTCCTCTTGGCTACTCACAAAGTCTTTCTCTTTTAAATATTTTTTTTTCAATATATTGGACTACTTCTAGGAGTCTCCAAAAAGTCATTGAGGTCAGAAGCTGGAATCCTGACTAGAAGCAAGGAATAACAAATAATGGCTTGAGTTGTCAGGCAGTCTTGCTAACTCCAGCTGGGATACTGACTTTTCAGCTATATTTTGTGTGTCCTCAGTTCAGGGCAGGGAAAAGGGTGCAGAGCTTAGCTTGGAATGTGTTAGGGGATATTTGCTTTAGTAATGATAATAATTAAGAATGGTCACAACCGTTTGGCTGATGATCTCTTGTCATTTTGTGACATGTAGCTTCAGAAGTCCTCTCCTGCCCTTTGGGGAATGCCTTTGTCATGTGGGCTCCTGTATTCATAGAATATTCTCATCTTAAATACAATTAGCCGATCTTGACAAAATATACAGACACTCTGAGAACTGGATATAGCACAGGTGACAGAGTATAATTATCTCCTTCAGACTGAAATAAGTAACAACTCTGAAACAGCCATTCTATTGATATGTTACAAATGAGTATAAGTTTCTTTTAATGATGTTAATTCCCAAAATAAGGCTTCTCTGGGAACGTGTGGATGAGTTTCTTGGTGAACAGAGAGCTTTCCAAAAGTCTACTAGGGTCATTAACAGTGTACCTAGAGCCAGAAACCATCTTACTGTCTTTGAGAGTGGAGAAAACTAAAACAAATGGAGACACCCAAGTCAACCGGAGATTGAGGAAAAATAAACACATCAAGTAAAACATTCCCAGCTGTGGAAAAACCTATCCCCATCTATCAGAAGTATGGAAAGTCTAGGAAGCAGATGACAATTCTTGTAGGAAGTAGAGCTTCGAAGCATTCCCTTGTGCTTCTGAGAGCTAGTGCTTTAATGGGGCCCACAACCCAGACCTCTAACCATTTTGGGTTTCCAGTGGGTCCAGTTCTTCTCATGGTGGACTTCTAAGAGAGATTTCTCTTCCAGTGAGATACTAGATGTTTGACTGTGTGATGCTGAATTTCCAGTGTCACATGACCCACATATGTTCTGTGTTACATGTCTATTCCAGCTCTAGCTCTGTTGGTAGGAATTGGATTAGGTACTTTATGCTTTGGGAGAATAATGTGGACTGACATTAAATTAGGAGGAGTAACAAACTGAAATAATGATAGGTTGCTGTTAGGAGAATAAAGGTGCTTACAGACTCTACATGTGGACTTTTTATAACAATATTGATGCTCTAGCTCACAGCAAAGTTCCCACACAAGCAGGAAGAGCTTCATAGGCTAGGCTGACTGGATATTCAAGTCCCTTAGGACATACAGATGGTATACTATGGTAAACACCGGAGTGAGTTTGTTTTTTAAACCACGCTATTTCATGGTGGCTGAAATTGAAGTCCTGCCAGTTGTATGTCTGATTGCTTTGTTGGCTTTCTGCTGTGCGACCCTTCAAGAGAGATCTTTCTCCTTGAAAAGACCTTACAGCATTTGCAGGTTTTCTTCCTCATGGCAACTGTTATTAATTTACTGTAACTCCTCCCTGGACCAGTGCTTAACATGCATCCTCTCCTTTGCCCTACTGTGGTATTATTATCCCACTTGTGTCACTGAGCAGAGATCTGGCACAGGATGAGAGCTAGTCCATTCTTGAAGCTTTTATTTGGTTGTTTCCCAATCCTAAAGTCAACAGATTCTTTTGCTATAAAATCTTTGGCAAATATCAGATGAGGGTGGTTTTAGTCAGGGAGCTTATGCTGCTTTATAATCCTATGCATCTTTTGTTGTAATAAGAAGTGCACATTGTAAATGTCAATATGAATAGTCCTCTGAAGCCTGGATCCTGCTGAGTATCCCTGGCTGGAGCTAGAAACTGCAGTGCACAAAATGGAACATCGTGGGTTAGTTGTGAAGATACAGCTCAGCTTTGGAGAGTATTGTTATTAATCGACTGAATGCTAAGGTGCAAAACGGGGATCTTGCAGCTGTCGAAGTGTTGAAGTGACAGATAAGGAGTACCCCTTATTGAGTTTACATCAGAGTTTACAGTCTGCAGTGGGTTGTAAAGTTGAGACTAAATACCTTAAGGTTTTACTAAGTGTCAAAGACCTGGAGTTTTGCTTTCCATGTGCTAAATAACTGCATCAGCAATTAGGGAAGTGTGATTGACAGGCTAGCTAGGCTAAAAACAAAACCAAAAAAAGGTCCGAAAAAACCAAGTGTCAAAGCCATCAACAAAATCTCACTTTTTTCTGTGTTCCAGCAGACTCTAAATAGCCTTTGCACTTGATCACATCAGCATTTGTCTGAAGATTGCTTGCCTCCTGTCAACTTCTCACACTAGGTGTTCCATTAGTGACCTCTATTCATAGTCCATTTTATCCTTGTGTTACCAGCATTCATCCGAGCTCAGCATGCCTATGATGCCAGCAATAAACCTAGTGTGTTTGTGGGTTGGGTTTGGTTTGTGTTGTTTTTCTTTGGGCAGGCGGGAACCGCACCAGGCCACCGTGCTCAGCCCCCCATGCGACCAATCAAAACGCCAAAACAATCAACAAAACACACAAAACATCCACACGC